>JAWQUT010000022.1:2837394-2856451 GCA_033807755.1 Ellobium chinense
AGAAAACGAAGAAACAATGACGGAAGAGTATTAAGCGAGCTCAGCAGACATGCCCACATATTGTAAAATGGTGATCTGATTTTATTTCACCAAGTTCTCAGCGAGACTAGTCTATCTGGACAGCCAGTTTGCAAAACATTGGAACACTGGAATTACTCGCCCAGACTGACTCCTGTTTTGGTCCTCATCGATCTCGTTCATGACTGTAATGAAAGTCTAAAAGCACGTATTGTACTTAAAGTTCTGCTTCATACATGCGTGCTGATGCATAACACGTATGTATACAGTAATTTGTAATTTTATGGCCTGGTTGTTCTTAGTTCGCTGTTAAAGTGAAATTCAACGGCTTTTACCTGTTGTTGTTGTTGTTGTTGGTGGTGGTGGTGGTGTTGGTGTTGGTGTTGTTGTTGTTGTTGCTGTTGTTGTTGGTGTTATTGTTGTTGTCGTCGTCGTGGTCGTCGTCGTTGTTGTTGTTGTTGTTGTTGTTGTTTTTACTCTTTTATTTCAGCTTATCTCAAACGACAAAACAATAGAGATTTATTAAAATTGTGCCGTTGTAAGCAAGGTCCCGTTCAATCAGAGCAAGTTTTAGGATTTTCTGTATGGTCAACAATCAGGGTTGAAAACAAGGTTTGAATTGGGAATGGTTTAGGTCTATGGAAAGGTTGGCGGAGAGGGGGGGGGGGGNGGGGGGGTGTGGGGGGAGTGCCTTGGCCAATGACCAGGTTGGTAAAAGCATCCTGAAACTGGTCCAGGTGAAAATGGAGGCATATTTTCCTGAAGCATGCAGTTTTTCACCCTCCAAATTACTTCCTCTTAAGTTCTGCATTGCTAATTAATCCTGTGTTTTGGCTACGAAAGACTAAGGGAAAGGAGAGAGAGCTAGAGACACTAGATGTATTACCTAAACGGAACTTCGCAAGGCACTGACAAGAACAAATCAAGTCAACAGCTAAACTAGCATCCTTGCTTTGTTATGGTTGTTGTTGTTGTTTGTTATTTTTGTTCTTTTTCTTGTTGGCAATGATGGTGATGGTAATAATGTATACTTCGGAAGCTTCAGTCCTTCCTTCCTCCTCCCCCCCCCCCCCCNACCCTAAAGGATTTTTTGCCTGCAGCCGGGACAAATAATATACAATATTTGGAAATTATAGCATAGCACTTTTTTTCTGTAAACTATTAATAAATATTTATTACACTATCCCCGCCTTCCGTATATATCGTAAATCAACACACACACACACGCTCTCATACACAAGCAAGCACATACGGACATGTATGAAATACATCTATACAGACAGCCCTACCACGAAAAATACAACTTTCTTCACAACGACTGGATGTTCTGTTCAACGGTGAGAAAAAATTAACAGATGCAAACAAAAATAATAATAAAAAAAAAAATCACAGGCTACAACTTCCGAGACGGAATTAGCATCTCCCCATTTACTTCTGAGACAAAATTAGTTTTCTGTCACACATTTTTCAACGTCCACAGGTAAATGTTGCCGCTAGCTTGTGGTATAATTTGTCTTTCCGAAAACCTATTACATAAATTCAATATGCGGAAAATAGACAAGCCTTTTGAAATTTTTTCAGGAAAGATAAATAAAGTTTTTGTGTGTTGTTGCTCATCTGTTATAATATCTTCCCAGCCAGCTCTTGACGCTTTCGGCGATCTTTTGGCATTCCAAATTGTACACATACATTTGAAATTTGCTTTGGCACGAAGGGAAGTCTTCAAATGCACTGTGAAAACCGAACTCTGGAAGACGAGAATTCTGCTTCCGGAAAAGAACAGACCCCTAAGACATCCAAGGTTTCAGACTGCAAGATGCTTAAGGACTACATTTTCGCTAGCGAGTTCTCATCCCCCATCCCCTCCCCACTTTCCCCATCCCCTTTTCTTTTCCAACGGAGACGTTCATAATTTTAGAGATTCTTTCATGCATTTAGCACTTCGAGATTGCAAAAACATCCACCACATTCTTATTTATGAGCTTATTCTCTAGAATTTCAATCCACGGCTTCTTTCATGGGTGCTAATGTATCGTGTATACTCCGTCTCTGCACCTCCTACACACACACACACACACACACACACACACACACGCACGCACGCATGCATGCACACATGCACGCATGCATGCATGTATGCACGCACGCAGACATACAGACACCATAGTCTTTGTCTCACTTCTAATGCATAGATGGGGCTCCATTTCAAAATAACCATTTTATACACAATTGTAGTTCTTTGTACCGACTTTACAGTTTGGAAACATGGTGCATCTGAGAATAAAGGAGATATAATTACTGAGAACAGTCTTAGGGCTCTTCTGGAAATTTTCCAAAAGTAGATATGCGGTGTTTTAAACTAAAACTCCAGCGTGCCTCTTTCACATACAATCCAAGTTCCAAGACAAGGCTGCGCTTTGAAGAAAAGTACGCCGGATAAAAATGGCAACCGCTGTTTTTCTGCTACTTCCGGGAAAAATGGAAAATGTCAGTTCTGTTACGCAAGAACTTCAGTTCACACTCAGCCTTGTTTAAAAAGGGGAGCACGGTAAGAGATAGGAGATAGGGACTGCTATATGCGGATGGAATCAGATTTCGGAGCTCGAAGTCACTTCCTGGTGGTCGGATGTGTTCGGGCGTATGTTATTGTCGCTGGAAGTTTTGTTTAGTTCCGATAATGATGTGATATACTTAGGTCTAAATCTTCACAGTTTGTTTCGGACTCGCTTTTTTTTTTTTTTTTAAGCCCGTCTAAGACCAAGTTTTCGTAGGCCTTGTACTTTATAAGCTATACAGAACCAGCAAATTTACCAACTGTGCCCCCCTCCCCCCTTTTTTTTTCATAATATCAATAAGAGTTTTACAGCGAGACGAGTCTCCTCTGGGCCACAATGTTAAGAGGTTTTGCCATTTTGCTACACTGCATGTTATGCTTCATACAGTAGGACCTCGGCAATGAGTACTTCAATAATATGTTGTTTTTTTATCTTGTCAGTGAACATGGATCCAAATGTATTGATAGATAGAAACGTATTGATAGATACTCTTATCTGGATCGTGCTGAATAATAAAAATACTTAAATAATACGTATACTTTTTCCACATAAATACTCCTTATCCAGATTTGACTATATTTCACCCATGCCCAAGAAATTTGTGTCTTAAATGGATTCACCTAATCAGTCTCAGAAATTCTTCATTGGCAGAACACCAATGACGACCTCACATTAGACGTGCGGGGCATTTTCCAACGAGAATTCTCACGTGGGACAAAGGCACTGTATGTGTTTGTAGAAGGTGTAACGTTTAACACTAGATTATGAATGACATGTATAGGAGACCTCGCATAGTGCGTGGTCGTTAGGTTTGACAGTTATCTTGCCGCTCCTTCGGTAAAACTACCCGTCAGGCCACACTCTTGTCCAAACTTTTCAGTGAATACACATGGGTTCTGGGGTTATCGCTCTCTAGAAATTCAAGTCATGTGCAATCGAATATCGAAAGCGGACAAGCCGTTTGCTGAACATAAAGAGAAGAGAAAGATTGTTTAACAGCGGGCTATTATTTGGCAGGCGGGGGGACACCGTATTGAGTATGAATTTGCACCTTCAGATTTTTCCTGGGCCGAGAATAAGGGTGGTGTCGATGTCCCTGATCAAGGCCTGACTACCCGCAATGTTTGTGCAGACGTGCCAAAATGGCCGTCGACAGAAAGTCAACATGGCCGCATTGGCAATCTCACCTCGGAAAGCCTGGCCACTTGACCCGGCAACTGAGCTTGAGCTGTTGTAGAAGATTTTGGATGACTTTGTAATTGAGATAAGCCAATTTAGTTCGTTTTTCCCTCCAGCTTGAATCAATGCCAAATCCCGTTCAGTATTATTATCATCCATTTTCTGGCTGTTCGGGAGAAGAAATACCCGTTCTTGAGCTTACGTGAACTCTTTGGTCTGTAGTATTTTGTAACGACAATTCAATTTCCAACTTCAAGTAAAAGAATCTGAAGACTATGCCATTTCGCCTGAGTGCAGAGATAATGACAATGAAGGTCTGCCAATGCACTTGAATGCCCATGATAGACTGCGTTTCTGGGTGCATTTTGCCAGGATCTGAAGAAGCATTCCGTACATGTCTCACAACTGATTTGTGTGGAGGTTCAGTGAAGAATTTTAAGGCGCAGCTGAAACTATGACGAGTTTCTTGAGGAATGCCTGGCACTTCTTAATACTGCGTTGCTCTATCTCTGTGCTCGAATGGAAGAGTCAGTCATGAGATATTTTTATTTTCCAGAGAATTCCCAAGATAACATAACTTTTACAGATGGCGTTGTAGTTACTATCAGAATTACGCTGCATTATTCCGCCTCGACATTCCTTCTTGTGTGTACAGGGCTTGGAGGCGTTTACGCAAAGATGAAGGGTTCTGCTTGCAACGATATTAGTGTTATTATAGTTTCCTCCAAAGTTTGTGAGTTATATCCTACTGGCGCTTTGAAGCATGTTTTCGTGAATTTTATAATTGTTTTCTTTAGCTGTGAACACTGAAGGACGATGAATGAGGTGCAATTTAAAGTTTGATTTTGCAGTGAAATCCTGCCGAGCATAGACTGTTATTAGCTTGTAATGTTGTCAACGCCTCCTCATGAGTTTCCTGCCACCTGGCTACTTCACAATTTTCTAAATGTAAACACTCTGCGTACACCATCACTTTTCAGGGGAGACTCAGGAAAACGTGGGAACGAAAAATTATGGAAGTAGGAGGGGGATCCCGCTTTAAACAAGGATTAATGGTGTGCAGTGGTAATAATCTGGGGCGAAGCGTGGGGGGAGGGGGACGGGGCTGATCCACACCTGCACATAGCGGGGTTCCCCTGGCCCCCATGGGGGTCCATATTCATCGCCGTGGTCGCATAAAGGTGAAATCGGAGAATGGCGCATTGTCGCCGAGCGCTATAGTTGATAATAATCCTCCCCTAGTTTTACCTTCAATGCCTTCGAGAGCTTTTTCTTCTCACCCCTCGCATGTAAAGTGGCCCGGTCGTTGCTAGAAAAGAGAATTGACTCCGACATACAATCGTTTTGTTGGCTTTGAGAGGTTCAGTGGTAGCTCACATGCAAGACGATTACCGAGCAAAGTGGGTCCATTATTGACAAGGCACAAAGTCATCCCCACGTGTATTATAGCCCCAAGTACATGCCTGCGAAATAGCGGGCCGGCCGCGATGTGTGAATGATGTAGGAGTGGATGCGAGATGAATGATGCTGTTAGGGTATTGTTAGCATAATATTTTGACTGCCTTCGGGCATGACATCATTAAAAATTCGGTGTTTGAACCCCTCTCTCCGAAACGTGCAAGGCACTTCAAACTAGGCTACCATAACATCCGACGTTAGTTGACTTTATCAGGGGGTGTAGACCACCCTTCATTTTTCTTTCCAAAATTCCAACAACGAATAGGGATATGCAGAGGAATGTGAGTGGAATTATGTTTGGCTTTTATTGTCAAACTTGGCCTGGCCTATAGTTAGCTTAGGGGTCCAACAGATCTAGAATGCCGAGAAGTGGGGTAAGGATTAAAGAGGATTGACAGTTGAAGGATCCTGATGTGCATCCCTTGAACATGTTCTGAGTTATTCAGAGGACTTGTCAGATCGAATCTGCGAAAATTTTTATGAACAGAAGTTTTACAATGTTTCTTGACATTGTGGGTTTTTCTAGGGTTTTTTTTCTTTTGGTTTGTTTGTTTGTTTGTTTGTTTGTGTGTTTGTCTTCCTGGAAAGACAAGAAAAGAATGATGGCGATGATCGTAATGTCATGGAGGAGGAAAAGAAGAAAATGAAAAACGAAGAAGGAGAATGGCCGAAGAACTTCACGAAACAGCCGCGAAAGCTATTTCACGGGTGTTTTTTAGTGTCTCTTAAAGATAGTCTAGACACTACGTACCTTTATCAGGAAAGCTTCTGATGACGTTGGAATTATACGGGCCACTAGCGCGAGTAAGGCCACCAGTGTCAGTGACGGATGCATACAAGTCCTGCATGTACTGTGGCGGAGATCGGTGGAAATGCCGCCGAGGTATCCTAGAAATCCCAAAAACTTTGGACAGCCTAGCCAAGGCATCAGGTTCAGAGGGGACATCTTCAACCTCTTCGGAGGAAGAAGCATACGACGTTGACGTCGATGATGATGATGTTGATGATGATGATGGAAGATAGGGCATGGACGGGAACGATCGGCTTGAAGCAGCCCACGTTTGGTGTGGTTGTAGAGCCAAAGAGATGATGACGAAGATGAGAACAGGGGACAGATGTCTCCTCACTGTCCCTAGACACACGACAATCTTCAGCGTGGCGATCTGTCTCGTCTTCATGATGGTCCAAGGAGGCGGTACGGGAGTCTCACCTCATTGCACGGAGTCCACAACGATAGCGAATGACCCACATGAAGTTTCAGTGCAAATCACAGTCTGACAGTAAAATCACTAAGAATAAATTCATGATTCGGGTTCACAACATTGTTTACAGCATTTGTTGTCAGCGGTGGTAACGGTACTCCATCACAGGTGAATCACAGTTTCATTAGGCTATGCCCGTAAACAACATTAAGCTATTGGTATTAATCAGCAGGCGTGACTCATTTTGTCACATTGCTCCTTAATATATTCCGGTTCTAAATTTCATTTGTATCACCGCAGGTATCCTCTGAAGAGAGATAGTGAATAAACAAATTATCAAACTTCTCCTTTTCACGTTGGCTCGAGAATGCAAACAAACACATATACACACGAACTGAATATTAAGCACTTTATCACTGATCAGCCCGTTATTTAGATCTGTCCGCAAGTATGTTCTAAGCACGGTGCACAATTACTTGACTGCTAAATCTTAACATCTCCGAGAATTTTTTTTTGCGGATGTAACTTTCGACTCGCACAAGCTATCAAAATAAACTATTTCATTCACAATGTCTGGGAAGAAAACAATGAGTGATTCATCCACAACAGAAAAATAGTCACGTTCTGCCGAGTTACCTCACACGACCATGTGCTCGGAACACGGCGAGTTCTGTGCCGACACTACTATTCATCAGTCGCCTGTCGGGCTCACCTGAAGTGCGATACCCACACAGAAGAAAGAAACACAATCTAATCAATAAAAAGGCTTGAACGGCTAGGAAGTGAACACCCGGCTCGGGTAGCTTTATCGCCCCCCTTCCTCGCTTCCCAACCAGAGCGGAGGAGGGGATCTCGTGAAGAACAAAAAGCGCGACCTTAAAACTTCCTTGGACTAGACGCGGATATATTATAATAATTCTTACTTTATCGAGTTACTTTTGCGATGTTTAACTAAAAGTTGATAAACGACTACCTGAAGAAGAAAAAGGAAAAAAAAAACCCACTGTTCTCAATAGAGGCACCAAAAATTCCAGAAATAGTTTAGATCCAAAACCTGCCTTATGCAAATATTTAGGCGAGTATTTTGCCCCGTGTCTCCCGTCGGATTATCACCAAAAGCGTTATCTCCAGTTTGTAAGAAAGATTCGTCTCAAAGTGTTGAGAGCGCGGCGATCAGGCCCGGAAAAAGTCATCCAGGCGTAGTGAAGGAAGCAAAGGTGTAAGACTGTAAAGGTGTGCGGGGCACTGGAGGCGCCAGGTGAGACAATCGGGTTTAGAGTGGGCGCAAAATCACAGCTAATACCCGCGATCATCAAGGGGCAATAAGGCGATTGTCGGCAATACGTTACTGTTGAATCATGACGGCCAGGGCGGAGTTCTCTCCACTTGTGGGCACGCCTACCTCACGCGGTGACAAACACCTGGAGTTTCTAAGGCGCGCTATTCATTCAATAGCCATTTCACAGCTACAGTGTTAGTTCACTTGCACACGACGTTACCGACCCATGGACGAGTTCTACTTACGACCCCTACAAACACTGACTTATCTGCCCCTAATGGCTCATGACTTTCCTGCCCCTAATGGCTCAAACAACCATCGACAACCCGTGGGGTTCCCATTCCTTTCCTCACTAAAGTCATCAAATAAAAACTAAGTGGTCCAGATGTCCCAGGGATCGCAATGGACCTATAAACTACTCCCTCCCTTCCCCATGCCCAGATTCCAAAGGTAATTTGGAGCCTCTTTCACTCGTGTATCCCCGCTGCTCGCTCACCTTTGACCAAATCATGAGGACCTCACGATCCCAAAAGTCATACTGGAAAACTCCGCACATTCATTTTGTATTTTCGTTTCCAAACTGCTATAAGAAAGTTTACTCATGAACTTGGAAGTTATGAATCGTATGTAAACGCATATTTGCGTTCAAAAAACAAAAATCATTTGCGTAAAAAGTGGGTGGCGAATTTGCTTAAAATTGCCTCCTCTTAAAAGTCTTAACCTTGTGCTCGTAATAAGAAGTTCACATTACAGCTACGTTCTTAGGCTGTAATTACTGTCGCAAAGAGAAAATTACCACAAGACATTCGCACCGGTTAAGTTCGTGAAATTCCAAGATCATAACATAATGCACCTTTTCACTCTTACTCATCAAGGAGTGATGGAAGACCTTCAAGCAAAATAAATGTGAAGTTTATCAAGTGTAACTGATCCTTGAACTGATCCTGGACTTCAAATTCGCGAGATTTTGTAGGAGTAACAACTTGAAGTTCGCAATATCATACAGAAATAATAACCCCAAGTTCGCGAGATCCTGTAGTAGTAACAACTTCAAGTTCGCAACATCCTATAATAGTAATAATTTTAAGTTCGCAAGATCATACAGTAGTAACGAGCTTGGCAAGATATATAATACAGGTGAAGACTCAAGATTTGATGGCTGTCCAATGTCCACTATTTGACTGCTGTCCAGTCCATTCCAAATTGTGCGGGTTGTCCATGCACCTGTTTGGTCACTCTCGGCACCTGACTTACTCTTGAGAACCAGTCTGGCTTGAACCAATAGAATAACTGTGCCTGGTCAGACTACAGTATCAAGTTCCATAATCATAAAGGAAACAGGATTTCGTTTCGTCACATGGAGCTGGAATCATGCACACCAGCTGGTTTTTTTTTTTAATTTCCCAAGGAGAGGGGGAGAAATGGAGAATGGGGATAGTTTGTAGGTGAAGGTGGGGGCGTGTCCTTGAGGCGCACTGGCCTTTGCAGAAGCATATGCTGCTTTAAGGGAACTGAGATCGAGGAAAGGAATAGGCAAATTAATCTTACAATCTGTAGCAAAAACCTAGTCCACGATTACGAGGCCATCTTTCTTCATTTTGTGCGGGACAATATTGTCTTACAGTCTTGTTTGTTAGTCTGAGTTAAGGATTTTTAGTGCCTCAGCATGGTTGCCGTTATGTTGTGTTTTCCCAGTGTCGATGACCAAATTCATGGATTGTCGAGAAAGTGGAGATCAGCAAATTAGCAACATTACCCGCATTCCTAGGCTGGTGTCTGGGCTAAAATAAGCTCCATACTTTAAGAAATTTGTGGTCTCGGTCTGCCACATTGCAGCCACGTGGTGGGAGGCCATCTTGTATAAACACAGTGACACACTGCGGACTCATGGAATGGGCCTTAAGACTTTTTGTATAGGCTTGTTTAGATTGTCGGTTATCAATGAAATTATCGTATTATTCATTCATAATTATCACAAGCCTGGGATTTTTCTGGCGCGACAAGACGGTTTCTTTACAGAAAAGATCATGTTTCACTGATGCGGATGGATGCCAACCAAGGCGTAGTGGTGCGGTTCTTATGTCTAAACATAAGGATGAGAATAGTAGTTCCCATGAAAAGTTGTATGCATCCGCGGGGCACCTTTGTAGATGAAGAAGCTTCGTTGTCGTTGAATGAGAAAACGTATGTCTATAATATTATTCTTTCAGTCTTGGCTTTAAACGAAAGTGACAGTGATGTCGTTTAGGCATTAAAAACGATTGCTAGAGAGCAGAACAGACTGTGAAAGAGAGGGGAAGGAGTCTTCGTGATAAAGGCAGATTCCGAGTTAGGTTTTAATATCCCTATTCAGCGCAGTCATGGCTATATCAGCGACGATGCTTGGACCCCATAAGGCCACCGGCAAGGGTATGCCTTTTTAATAATCGTGAAAAATACCAGAGGACAAACTTATCGCTAGTAAGATTCGAATTCGAGCCCTTCCATACCAAGAGGCAAGTAACTCCTAACTCCTCAGCCAATTTGCGGGCGGTTAGACAACTGAAGAGGGATTGATTGTATGGGCAACAAGCGGTAAAGAGACACAGACATAGACCATAGACATTCTGTGGTATGTACTTGGACTGCTTCAAGGGGACATTATTATAGAAAGAGAATTTGAGAGGCCGTGGCATCTTTATTATGTAGTACATCTGCATGTATGTGCATTATTCGGCTCCAACTACCAAATACCTGATCGTTTATGCCTGAATATAATATTTCCTTCACAAGAGTGTAAAGTCTTTAAAATGGGAATCAATGGATGATCTAATCAATATGTTTGTGAAGAGGTAACTTGTAGCCGTACACAATATATTTTTACAGTATGGCAATAACATCGACACAATAATATGTAAGTACCACCTTGATTTAGCTTGACCATTATTATACTTAGGTACCAGCATTAAAATATTGGTTTGAGAGGGGGAGCGGGCAAGAGGAGGAGAGTCGACACTAAATAATGTACACACTATGTAATGTCCTATACAGTAAGACCTCAGGACCTCGAAAAACTCGAATAATCCTTGCAGTCCTCTAGTCCTTACTCACTTATGTCCAACATCAGATCTTACTCTCCAACTTAAGCGACGGCCCTCCTCCTTCTGCCCCCTCACCCCTCTCGAACCAATATTTCGATGCTGGTACCCAAGTCTTTCAATGGAAGTCTTTGTGAGTTGGCGTCTCCGCTTAGGGCCTGGGAATATAGTCTCTTTATACGAGCCTTTGTATCAGAGGCTGGAACCCATGCTCCCCCACCAACTTTTTCAGTGCACACACGTTCAGGTGCTGCCCGTGTACATGTGAGTGAATACGATGTAAATGTGTTCGTGTGCATGTGCTGTGTGTGTAAGCGTGTATTTGTAGAGGTATGCATTTATGCTTGTGTATGTGTGCATGTGGCTGTAACGCCTTTCGAGCCCCTTGCTCAGGAATGAAGTCCTTGATGACTGCACATTAGTATCATTATTAATATAATTATTATTATTATTATTATTATTTTGGAAGTAACGTGCATTATTAATTGGTGGTCTTACTTCAGCATCAAATTTTACGTGGCTGGGTGCTAGTTGTTTACTGTGCGGACGATCCCTGGATAAAGGGTTGCGTTTTGCACAAAACACTGTGCTGAACTCAAACTGAACCAGGAAGTTCCGGCAAACATTGGGACACAACTCTAGAGCTTGACCTGGGGTTAGGCGCATGCGCGGGGTTAAAGTTAGGGCTAAGGAAGGAAAGCAAATTTAGTACCTATTCATTATTACCATTGTCTTGGAACTCGTTCATGCGTGTTTTCTCTTTTACTAGTCCCGTTTCCAACGCTAAACCAATCTCTACGGAGAACATGCCCTGTTAGGAAGATGTCCTACTGAGAGGATGTTCTATTGGGAGATGTGCTATTGACAGGATGTCTTGTGTGCTATTGGGAGGATGTCTTACGTGCTATTGGGAGGATGTCCTACGTGCTATTGGGAGGATATGTGCTAATGGGAGGATATGTGCTATTGGGAGGATGTGCTATAATGTTGCGGGTCATGGAAGTCACATGATCTATGCGGTGCCAATATCCAGCAGTCCATGTAAATATGGGACTCTCCCGAGGGCTTATGCTGATCGACGACCGGAAATCCGGCAAAAATGGAGAAACTGAAACACCCCCGAATTTACGCACGCTGATAGGTGAAGAGGATAGCGTGCCGCTTGTTTATGCATCCCTCTAATATAAGGCCTTCACAACCTCAAAAAAATCAGAGAGAAACCGAGAGAAACAACGAACAAGCACATGCAATACGCTGATACAAAATGTAAACAGTTACCCACTGTAAACAGGTAGGTGACAGAAACAGCAACCAAGACAAGCAATGAGAGAAGCCATGGTTTAAAGAATTACACTGAACGTTTTATTCACCCTGCAAGGTGATTTTCAGTAAAATAAATCCCAGTAAAAATAAACAAAACAACAATGACTCTAAATCAAGCATGTTTGTAAACTTACTGCCATGTTTCCTTACCTTACCTCTCTCTCTCTCTCTCTCTCTCTGTCTTTCCATATTCTTTCATTATTTAACTCCATTTAACTTTAACTTCTGTTTCAACGTTCTTTCTCTCTCTCACACAGGCACTCTCTCTCTCTCTCTCTCTGTCTCTCTCTTTCTCTCACACATAGCCTTTTCTCGCCTAATCACAAAACTAGACCTCTCTACCTGTATTCCTCACCCTCCTCAATCATTCCACTTAGCCGTGACCGCCAGAAAAGCCACTTTCTTCTCCTTCTTGTCAATCTTGAAGCCATCCTTCTCTCTTTCTCTAACTTTTTTTCCCTCCCAATTACAAACACTACATATGTAAATCTTTCTCATTATTCGGCAGTTTTTCCTCTCTCGTTCTCTCTAACTCTGGCACAACATCTGAAAAGATAAACAGTAAAAAATGTTCACATCATAGCATAAATATTATATAATGAAACTAGCAAAACAAAAAAGCATACACCTTTATAAATAAAGTGTCACATTTCAGATCCAGGGTGGCAAACAGAAAGGGGGAGGGTGCAAAAAGAGATCNGGGGGGGGGGGAAGAAAGAACCTCCCATGAAGCCAGCCGTTTTACAAGAATATCGAGAACAGTTTTAAATTGTCGTAACTAACTGACATTCAATGAGTGAGACCGATCTAAACCACAGTGCAAAACTGTCGTAACACACTGAGATTTAATGAATGAAACCTATCGACACCACCGTGCAAAACTGTCGTAACTCACTGAGATTAATGAACGAGATGTGCTATTATGTATTTTACACTGCAGCCTTTGACATGAGGTGTCTCTCAAGAGGCTGGCGGTCTCTCACCTTCACCACCCTCATGCCAGCCAGAATTAGTTTGTAATTGCGGCGAGAAAAACTTGCGATGCTGAGAAAAGAGCCACCTTCACGATGAAAAGAGCACCTTAACCCCCCTAGTGCCCCCGTCCATAATCCCCCCTCTCCCCCTAAAAAAAACAACAACCACAGGCGCCCAAAATAAATAAGAAAATATGTCGCTCAGCTCAAGCAGGGAGCAAAACAGTGCTGGTAAAAGTAACAAAAGTCGCGAAACTTAAAACATGAATGCCTAGAAATCTAATTTATTATCCATGTGAAAAGAAAATAACAGTGTTTCTCGTCTATGAAATAATGAGCGCTTGTGATCAACATCATTTAAAAAGCGACGCGCCGGGAGTGTGAGCATTGGCAACGATATTGTTTTGTTTCAGGTGGGCGGTGAGGAGAGGGACAGAAAGGAAGAAAAGGGGGTGGCGGAATCACTGGGGAAGTGAAATGGCAAATGTGATTAATTCTGCGGACATGAAGAGATTTTTTTTTTTTTTTGAGAAGGGAGGAAATGGGAGTGGTAAGGAAGCGGATTCAGAAATTAGAGGGACACTTCACTCCCTTCCACAACTTGTCAGGCACTGACATGAGCTGTTGGATGTGTACTGGAACACCATTATGCTACCTCTATCCCACCCCAACCATTCTTTTCACACAGTTTCATGGTGCAGGAGCGAAGACAATGTGCACTGGACGGGAAGAGAACCCATGTCGCTCTACGCCCAATGGTGAGGAAAGCGTTACACAGTTTGAACGTCACATCGTGAGTCGATTTCGTAGAAGAGTAAGAAAGTGACTTGCAAGAAAATCCGAAATGGCCTCATTCTGTCCCATGAACTTTTTTTCCGGGAGGGGGGTGGGGAGGCGGGTAGGCGGGAAGAAGAGGGAGAAAGTGCATGATTTCATTTAGTTTTCGCGTCAGCATACTGTACTATCAATGGTACATATGCGAACATGCGAACAGGTGAGATGGTTTTTCACGATCTCCGTAAAATTTGAAAATTGTTAGATACAACGGATCTGTTGCATTGTTGAGACAGTATGCCCAATGCTCTTGCGCCTATGTAATCTACCCACTCACAATTATCCCCCCTCCCCCGCCCACACACACCCACNACACACACACACACACACACACACACACACACACACACACACACACACACACACACAAACAAACAAACAAAAATTCAGATACACACTTTACACACACCGATCCTCTCAATCTAAGACCTGTGTCGTCGCCCGTGAAGGTAAAACAGAGACAGGGAGAAGGCGCGTGCGATGAGAGATACACTCAGAGTGCCAATATGCATCTTGTCCGACACCTAATTTGTGTCATTACTCTCAAAAAATACAAAGAAAAACCCCGGAGTGTTTGGAGGTGGGGAAATGGTTTCATTTTCTAGGTGTTACAACTTGATTGATAGGCGTGCACCCACTAACACTCATTTTCAAATCGCACCTGAGAAAATAACTGCGGCGCTCACCCGTTTTCTCACTGTTGCTCTCTGTACATAGACTGTATGTGAGGTAGAGCGCCAAGACCAGGGGAGAGCCACTCCATGGAGGTTGGCCACTCTTATCATACAAAAAGTAATTTTCACTATGTGGAGTGCAGGCCATGGTATATTCCTTTACAGCATTGGTTATCATACAAGAAAGCGGTGTTTTGTGTGAACTGTGGGCCACAACATTTTCGCTTACATCATTTGTTCGTGATTATAGGAACAAATCGAAGTGAAAATGCACAGCAAAAACCCCGATTTCACGTACTCATTTAAAAAGTATACCTTGTTATTAGGCACGAATCAAACATGCACAGATTCATTACTGTTTTATCATTTCGATTTTTCAGGCAGATCTTGATACATGTTTTAAATATACCTCAACAATAAATATATTTTTTTGCCTGCACAAAGGAATACTTTATATCGAGGTTCTTCTATCTTAGCACCTCTCCACTGAAGATCGCTAATAAAGTACCTGACAGGAGAGTTTCTGTGGAATGGCCCGTTCCAGACCTGAGGTTTGGATTTAAATTAAAACCATGACACGGACAGAAGAAAGGGATATTGTTACAAAAGGAAATTGAAAAAAAAAAAGGAGAGGTAGAGCGAACATTTCAAATTATTCGCATAAGACAAAGATGGCTAGACACACAGCCGGACAAATAAACAAACAAGCCAAGCACGTAGCCAGCCAGCCAGACATGCAGGCAGGCAGATAGATAGGCCGGATACTATTAAAATCTCCTGGAAAAGTGATTTCATTTCAAGCCGACACACATGTAGATAAATTTGGCATTATAGGGTTTAAGTCTTTGCACACGGAATTGCAATTAACCTAAGCTGAACCCGGAACTCCGGCAAACGTCGTAGACAATATTCCACGACATGCCCGCCCAGAACTTCATGTGAGGTTTGAGACAGAGTCAGGGGTAGAGTTAAAGAAGACAAGGCGAACTTGTGATCGTCTCTATACATTATCTAATCATTGTCTATGAATTCTCTTATGCAACATTATTTTCTCTTTCAAAATATTGTCCATGAAGGATATGAACAGTCAGATGTACCCGGTTTCCGTGTCTAGCACCCTAAGAATGCTTTAAGTTAAGATTTAGATTTATGCATGACCTGAAGGTAATATTAGATACACAAGTGTGAAAAGTCCTCTCTTAACCACTGCCAAGATTGCTCACGCTATTTACACGGGATTTGCTCATCTCAGTGTCTACTAAACCATGTGACCCAGTAACCTGTCAGTTTAACTACGTCATGGCTACGTTTGTTAGGTTCTCTTCGAGTATAAACTGCCGGCCGTCATTTTGAGTATGATATGGGCGATATAACCAGTGAGCGAATTCCGCTGTCCGAGAGACAGCCCCTTCATAATCAAAATGACGCCAAAGAGAAGACCTAACAAACGTAGCCCATGTCTTGTTTCTTACTAGAGGCGGGGTTTCACATTGAGTGCTTCGGTCTAAACCTCGGCTGAAATCAGCCCATCAAACAAAAACATTGACTAGGGCTCCCCATAGCATAGGGCTTTTCCAAGGGTACGCTGATGGTTAGGGAGTTAAGGGCAGGAGTCCAGCACAAAGTCCGGCAAATTTCGTAAAGGAATTCCCAGATTTACGCCAGCTGATTGCCGAAACGGATTGCGTGCCGTCTGCATAAACAACCCTCTATTCAATCTGTCATCTCAATAGCTATTATGATCATTCTCGAGGAATCATTGTGACGTCACAATATCGAATTTGACTATTGACGATACTGAGCTGCAATTGTTTGGTCTTCTTCGAATATGAATTGACATCATTTTGAGTATGATATGGGCGAAACAGCCAATGAGCGGAGTCCGCGGTCCGAGGGACGGCCCCTTCATATTCAAAATGCGTCAATTCATATTCAATGTGATATCAAAGAAGACCTAACAAATGTTGCCTGGATTCGCGAGTAGAGATCACTGAAAATGTCCACTTAGGCGCGGCATTTGTAAGTGCCATTAGATGCATCATCTTTAGGTAATACCACATGTGAAAGAACATGAATCTCTCATAACTTCACCATTCTGCGACAACATTCTTCACAGGATAATGCAACACATTACCCCTATTTTAACTATTTTCAAGAACTTGTAATGTGGTCCGCAAGTCATCACAGAAGGGCACTGGGGTCCCTATGATAAAGTTACTTATCTTATATCAAAGTGTATTGCTAGTTCCTCGTGATTCTGCGTCAAAACGGAAAATCCAGAAAGACCCTCGTAAGATCAGATCTTGTAAAAAGATATCTTAGAGACATGGGTGACATCTTGTGTCAAATAACTGGTGCTGTCGCAAAGGACACTTGTCCCTGAGGTAGAATGCCCTCCTTTCTCATCATCCTTAAAGACAAAATGCGCCGCTCCGCATTTTGGTGGGCAAATTTGCATAAAAGCGCCAATGCACTTTTGGTGATGAGTTGTTACGCACCACACTGTGTACATGACAACCTCTAGGAAAACGTTGTTCTTCCTCTTAACTCAGCTGCACTGGCTGAACGTTGTTCCCAGTCGGACTTCACCAAACCCGACGTAAATAACTGGTATAGCACTCAGCAGAGCACCAAGAACAACTGGGAGGACAAATGTGTGCTTAAGTGTGGAAAAAAGGGGCTAATCAGTTATCTTGTTCACAAACACCATAAACTCACATTAGTATAGATATAAAATTCTTGATGGGGGTCAACAGCATCATCAAAATCATTGTAAAAAAAGGTAAATGCGCAAAAGGACATAATTACACTTCTCAGAAATGCAGCCAGATGAAAACAAAAGTCACATACAGCATACACAAACTTACATGTATATCAAGATTTACTCCACAGTCTCTGGTCATTTCTTGATGTCGGTAGGTGGCTGGGGATACTGGGCTAGCATTTCATTGACTTGTTTACTAGGTCGGAGACGGGAACCTTTATCAGGCAGACCTTTGGCGTGCAGTTGTCGAGCTTCCCTGGCAGCGGCCTGATGAGCAGAGGATGAAGAACGAGGTAAACATGAAGACGACGAAGAGGGACGGGGGATGACGATGATGATGACAGATATATTACTGTGAAAGTTGGGGCAATGGTGAGGAGAAGTGATGATAAAGTTCGTGGTTGTTGTGATGAAGGTGATGATTATGAAAATGACAATGATGAAGGATAGTGATGCAATATTCTTTCTTATCCTCTACACTTCCCTTCTTCCCGCCTCTTCTCTGACCAAGTTTCGATTTCTTCTGAGCCCACCTTCCCCCCTCAAATACCGCCCCCTCCTAAAAAAAAATATGTACAACCTCATCGTGTTTATTTATGTACTCATCATTTTGAAAATGTCTCTTATATGTACACTTATCAAGTCATTCATTCTGCTTCATTCAGATTTTGAGAGCCTGTGCATTACTGATGAGATCTCTTATCATCGTGAGAAATACTTTAGTGCTGCGCCCTTATTGGCGTTCAGAATGTAGAGTTAATGATAGTAACAGATCCAATCGTTAATGCGCAAGCTCTAAATGATCTAGCTTTACTTCACTATTTAAAGCAACTACTTTTTATTGCCTGTTTTAAGTTACTGAGTCTACACATCGATGACTCTTCTTAACATTTTCCTTCTGGTATACAACATGCTGATGGTAATGATGATGATGTTAGATATTTGTGCCTTTTCAAGCTTGTGTGTGTGGGTTTTTTTTTCATGATTATTGCTCCCCTTGTTTTTTTAAAGTCTAATTATTTTTGCTATTTCATTCTTAGTTCATTTGTTTTCTATATCTGTGGAGAGATGCATATCCGACCATTTTTACTAAACTCTTACAGTTTTCTTTATTTACTCATTTACATGTGTATCCAGTGCGGTTTAATGATTTGTAAATAATGACGATGATGATGATGAAGTATCAAGAGTCCGAAATACTGGAATTTAATGCAAAATCTTATATAATGCCTGGTCTGAGAGATTACTGTGTATTGCAAAAGATGATGATGATACTGGTGATGATGACGACGATGAGGATGATAATCACAGCGGCAACGACAGTATGGAGAATGTGCAAAACTGTGTCAATTTTATCAGTGCATGTAAACTTCTGTACAGATAACGTAACCTGTCGACCACACATATTATACCTAATATCACAAAGAATCACAGTATTTCACACACCATGCCTGTGCATGCGACGCGCGTAGTGCAGCCACCTGACAGACCAAGGTTAAGAATTTTGCTCCTGCTATCACTTTGACATTAAGGAAAAGCATTTATCAATTCGAGGAACTGATAAGCGGTGCCATATTCCCAGTTACAGTGTAACACAGAGGGTCGGAGTGATAGGAGCCAGCAAACACCTTAGCTGTTGAATGAAGAATTTACTACAAAGCAGCTACCACGATTTAAGTCTTTTCTCGAAGTGGCCTCCATGCATGGGGAAGAGGAGGGG
>JAWQUT010000022.1:2884121-2898916 GCA_033807755.1 Ellobium chinense
TTTGTAGATAAAAGATACTTACATTTACCTTTAGTGGGGCCATCCCCATTAGATAAAACCTTTGAAATATTGTTTGAAGTCCTGGCTGGAAGTTTTTGCTTCAAAATGCCACTGATTTTGTCTACAACAGGTATCTGCAAGCAGATCTGGAAGTGTTTGATCTAAGAGAGCTCAACTGCAAATTTGATGTCATTCTAGTGGAGCCTCCACTTGAGGAGTACCAGAGGACTCAGGGAGCTGTCTTTGACAAATACTGGGACTGGGATGAGGTTAGAAGCACAGACTGTCATTAAAGTGTCATGGAAATGTGTTAGGCTAACAGGAAGAAATCTTGGTCTGCTTCTTCAGTAGTGTCACTCACACTTGAATTAGCTTTGGAAATTAGTATATATTTTTTATTTAACCTTGGACAGATACTAAAATACTCTAAACATTCATCACTATCAGAAACTTACTTTATATATTCATTTCAGTTTGCTAATTGTAAAGGTAAACTCATGCCATATAATAGAACTTTGTTCTTGTATAACTATACACTTGGAGGAAAGACATAAAAAGTAACAGATCTAGTTACAGGAAATAGAGTTCTTAATACAGTACAGTGACTACACTGCTTTAGCATTATTATTTGTAGCACAATATCATTACAATAAGATGCGAGCAGTATTTGTGCATTGCCAAAGAGATAAGTGTGGTCAGAAAAGTGTACACTTATTCGTATGCCTTCTGTATGAAAAAGGTTAAATCCAGGAAATGCAAAATTCAACACAATGTGAACTTTCTGTAAGTCTTTGGGACTTTCAAAATGTTTTGAAGTAATGCTGATACTTAAATTAAATCCATGGATTTTATATGCTTCGTACAAAACAGTTAAAAGTGGCCTGTTATGTGTTCTGTAATAAGTGTGTTCAAGTGTATTTGCTTTCTGTTTAACATTGCAGATTGAAGCATTAGACATCCCATCAGTGGCAGCACAGAGATCATTCATCTGGATATGGTGTGGCAATGCAGAAGGGCTTGAGAGAGGCAGAGCTGTAAGTAGTTACTACCTGTCTTGTGAAGGGAGGCCACAGAGTACAAACCTTTAATGTTACAAATCACTTGCAAGCAAAGACAGCCATCTTCTTACAAATTAACAATTGTGAGGAACACATATAAATTATGTGTTGTTTATGAATCAGTTGATTTTGGAGCAGATCATGCTCAGAAATTCTTTCAAAGACTAGTATGACTAACTCAGGATGATATCCGTAGTTATAGATTACGTACTTGTTTAATGTTGCATAAGAAATTTTCATTCTTTAAATCTCCAATGATGCAGAATACTCTAAACTTATCCCTGATGTTTTCCATCTGAAGAAATTATGTTTGGATTATCTGGAAGTCTCCAAATAAGGCAGGTGCTCAAGGAGACTGTAAATACTACATGTACCATGTAACCAATCAAACTTTACAATATCAGTATTCACAGTTGGATCAACACTTGAACTTTAGAGAAAGCACATTTTAATATACATGTATAAGTGATCCTGGAGTTTTAACATTAGTATTTGATAGTACTGAAATTTTGTTTCAGTTAGTATTTCAATTCAAGCATTTGTTTTCCACTTCTTAGTGTTGTGTATCAACAGGGAACATTATTTCTTCCACTGCTGTGGTTTAATGTTTAAGGCACACATTCTATAACTGTTAGGGATAAGTGGAAAATTAATCCTTGGATCTTAACCTGAGGTTTCCTCGAGGTTCACTTTTAATATGCAGATATGTGAAATTATCTGGGGTTGGTTTTCTTTTTTTGTTTGCATTGGAGGAGAAATTTGGATGTCTGTTTGATTCATGTTGTTTTGGATTGTTTTTTTCTGCCAGTGCTTAAAGCGTTGGGGCTTCAGAAGATGTGAGGATATCTGCTGGATCAAAACAAATCTGAAAAACCCAGGTCATAACAAAAACCTGGAGCCAAATGCAATATTTCAGAGAACAAAGGTAAACTTGTTATACTTCATCATGAACCCGATCTTTTCCCTATTCATCCTCCTTGCAATTCAATGAACATTATGCCATTGCATGAAAGCAGTAATAAAAAAGGATTTACTAAAGGATTTTGCTCTTTGTTCATAGCTGATGGCTCATGACCATTACAGTTTTGTTCTACTTGGGTAAAGGCTGTTTAATATTGTTGTAGAAAAGTTTCTGTAAGAGATTCTGTGCCATGGATCTCAAATTGTAAATTTAAATAATAAATTTCAGTCCAGAAACATGCCAAGATCTTGTAATATGAATAAACTTACAATGAGCCAGCCTAACTAATCATACCCAAGCTGCAGTAATATCACATTCCAAGCTCTGTTACATGATCTGATCAGCCCTTAAGAATCTTGTTTTCTGGAAAAACAAGTGCCATAAATGTGTGATACATATGGACTAACTGTTGGTTTACTATTTTCCTGCAGGAACACTGCCTCATGGGGATAAAGGGAACAGTGAAGCGAAGCACTGATGGAGATTTCATCCATGCCAATGTGGACATTGATCTCATCATTGAGGAGGAACCCGAATATGGAACTAAAGACAAACCTGTGAGTAGAGTAACTATGAAGTAGATCTATCGAGAATTTCCTAAACCCTGCCAGCTGTTGTCATTTTTAAGATATACAAGAATAATCCAAAATTCAGTCACTGGGATGGGTTTTTTTTTCAATGTTTTATCTATCCAGAACTGTAAGAGTCAAGGTGCTCTCTGAGTTTAAATGAGTAGCTAAAAATGCATACAAATTTATATTTTCATGTCCAGAAATCATTAACATGATATGAACACACATGATGGTGGATTATGTAACAAACCCTTTTTTTTTTTTTTTCGTTTTTGCAGATAGAGATATTTCACATCATTGAACATTTCTGCCTGGGACGCAGGCGATTGCATTTATTTGGGCGAGACAGCACGATACGTCCAGGCTGGTTGACAGTTGGGCCAGAGTTGACAAGTTCCAACTTTGACGCAGAAGTTTATGCAAGTTTCTTTGAAACAGAATCTGAAGGTTACCTCACTGGGTGCTCAGATGAGATTGAAAGGCTGCGACCGAAGTCTCCGACACCCAAAAATAAACAGCTGGCTGCGCCAAGTGAAAGAGGAGGCAGGGGAGGAAGAGGTCGAGGGGGCCCCGGGGGACCAGGAGGCCCCAGTATGAGGGGAGGAGGGCGGTCAGGAGGAATGCCCAGGGGTGTTCCACCAGGCAGGGGAATGCCCAGTGGGAGGTTTAGGGGGCCTGGGAGGGGAGGTGGTTTCAGAGGTATGAGAGATGACATGAGGTGAATTATTTGTGTTCATAAGGATGATGGGATGGTAGAAGGAGTCAATGAATATCATCGCCTAAGAGCTTGTTTTGTGTATCATTCTTTTGGAGTGAATTTTCTCCATTTCATCATTCAAAAGTGTGTTTCTACAGCACATGAAGCAGTTCCACATTTGTCATATTTAGTCTGCCATATTCAATCAATATGTGCTGTAAAAATTCCCAGATTTATGATAATATGTGAAACTGGCTCATAGGCGACAGTATTTTGTCTCTGGCAGAATGGCATGTTAGGTTAAAGAGTTTTAAATTGTTCATCACCATGATGATATGCCATGAAACACACTGATGGTTTAAGTTGCTAATCTCATCTCTGCATTTTGGAATGTTTAGAGGAAGGCCAAGAAAACATCAAAACTCATCATGATGTGCATATTTTTTAATGCAGTAGCCAGTGGCAACTCATGACATCCTAAAACTACCCCTGTCGCAGCAATTTCTTCATGTCATAAACTAACCCAAACAGATCTCTGTCATTATCCATGCTCCACTGTTCTAAAGACAGTGGAGCATGGGTAATGTGTACACCTTGGGACCGACCAAAAAAATCAGAAATACACATTAACCATAAACATACCAAGATCTTTTTCTCATTAATACAACTCTGCAAGAAAAAGATGCCGGATGAAATACTCCACGACTCCCTTGATTAACTGGGACTTAAACTGATCTTATTATATAATGTAAACATGTACAGGCTAGAGGGATGAGAGGAACCCAAAATGGATACTTGAAAGATAACATTAGTCATGACATGGAAGAACACAATTTTGATTTATCCGATATGGTGTAATGTATATATATTCATGTCTAAGAGATTCTGATAAGTAGAGCAACTGAGTACAAAAATATACAGTATATACAAATGTTTCAGACAAGTATGTGGCTTAACATCAAAATTTTCTCATTTCTGGCCTTGGGTCATAACAGCTTTGGACCAGAAGTGCCTCACCTTTTCAGAAAGGTGGGCATTATCTAAAACATAGGTGTAACCATAATACTCCACAGCATATCATGTAAGGCACTCTATGATCTATAGTTATTTTCCTGGCCAAATTTTTCACGCTTAACAGGCCTTAGCCGGAGGGTTTTTTTTAAACAGACCATATGTCCACATCTGAATTCAGGGATATACAGTCGTTTAAAATAAACTTCCACATATTTGGGCCCCAGAGCTTGGAGATAGAGATCCTTTATCTGGATCATCAGTGGAGTTCTCGAAAAAATGACACGAATACAGTAAAACCCATCTATAAAGGGCACAATCATAACAAAAGCTTAATTTTATCAGGCATAATTTCAGTCTCCATGTCCTTGTCCTCTTTGCAGTTGTTCAAATAACCATTTCATAATGGGACTGAAAAAGAAAAAAATCCAGCTGTTGCAGCCTTAACTCCCAAATTCATGTGCGAGTTTTGTCATACATAGGGACTTTGACAGCTGACAACTTGGTGAAGTTATTTTGCTCAGACTTTACCAGCTGACTACCATGAGCTATCAGCTGTGGATAATGACTGCTTGTGATATCACCAACACAAACTTAGAATATAGAGATTATCTCTCTAATTTCCACACCTGCAACAGAGAACAATGAGGAAAGTAATAACAGTAAAATTTTGGTCGTCCCAACCACCCCATTATAAGCAAGTTTCACTGCAATTTATTTATTACTGTAAACTTCAGTGGCTACATCTATCACATGGAAAGAATGAAATAATGCTGTTGTTTAAAATGTACATATGAAAATGCAGAAATAAAAAAAATATTGTTGTCGTCATTGACCTCTTGTTTGTAATATGTAAGTGATTCCTCACGAGTGTATGAGCAATTCTGATTCACATCATGACCAAGAAGAAAACAGAAATGACATGTATGATAGTTTGCTCTACAGCAGACTGAACATCTATTTTTATTGTTGCTCTGTATCAGGAATCTCAGTGTTACAAGCAGATCCACAAAAACTGACAAATATCAAGGAAGTGCTCATTACAATGGAACTCTGTTAACACCAACATTGCTCAACACAATCATCTGTTGAGCCCAATCCACTCCGCAATAGACGGAACATCTATTTATACTCTGGCTCTTTATCAGGAATTACAATGTCACAAGCAGATCCGCTAAAGCTGACAAAAGATCACTAAGTAGAACTCTGTTAACACCAACAATGATGAACACAATTATCTGCTGAGCCTACTCCTAATCAACGATTCAAACTGCTTTTTTCCTTACGAAAAACACACTAAATAACACAAACTTCTGATAACATATCGTTAAAGGCTTGGACCAAAGGATGGTTCAGAATTCCAGTGTATCCTATTGCAGGGAGGGGAAGAGAGGGTAGAAGGAGGTGGAGGTGATGTGACTCAAGCTGTTAAACAGGAATTATGTTTCAGAAACAATCCAAGGCAGTGGGATCATTGTCCCCTTCACTGTCAAAACCATCACTGTCTGATCCAAACCAGTTCTCAAGCTGGCCAAAGGTGGTGCCAACAGTCGAATATCTTTCCATTCTGTTTTCACCTCCATCAAATACAAAAAGAATAAGCTCTTTAGTTAAGTTCTGAAGAATGCAAACCACTTCTTGGAATTTTTCATGCTTATCAGAATTCAGAAGATCCTTCAAGCATTCTTGTATTCTTTCCTGAGATTCAACTCCTTCTGCAAGCACACTGTGAAGGCAGTTTATCTCCTCTCCCTTGAGACTCATAAGAAACTCAGTTGCTGATGATTTGTTTAAGTTACAACACTGATCCTGGAGAAGTGAAATTACTTGGTTAATGCTTTCAGACATTTTACAGTCACCTGTCTCACCTTTCAGAGAATCTGAAACATGGCTTGAACCTTCCAATGTGATACCTTCCTTAGAGGAATGATCTTTTGAAATACTCTGCACAGCCGAAAAATTTTTCTCCTGATAAAGGTCTAGTAATAGCCCGAGTCCTTCCACAGATGAAAAATTTTCACTGACAGCAACAGTGCTGTATCCACATTGTTTTAATTCATGTAACCTCTCAAGAAATTGGTCTAAAGTGAACTTCTCTCTGTTAGGCTGAAGTGGTGCTTTCAGGATCGACCATCTTTTGTGCAAAACAAACTTTATAAGATCATCTTCATTCTTCAAGACTTGCATCATGAGATACAGTAAAGATGTCAAGCCTTTCAGCACATTACTTTGCAGTTGGCTGCCTATAGCCTTCCCTGCTAGGGCTAGAAAGCTTGAGAGCCTATTGAAAAAATGATACACTAATTCATCCCTGAACTGTTCACGCAAGTTGTGAAAAGTCCTGTTTAAAACCTGGTCTACATCATGCAGTAAGAGGAGAGTGTTTCTTTCATATTCATCAGTGCTTCTCTGAGCTTCTTCTCTCAATGTGTCAGGGTCAATCCTTTCTAACATTTCCTGAAAGGTGAACCATGTTAAAAGATCTGTAGCTGTTTTCAGTGTTGCTGGGTCAGAAATTGTTTGGCTATAAGCGAGGGATGCTTTAATGAGCATCTGAGAAGGAAAAGACTGGGTGCTTAGGGTTAATGGAGGCAATTCTTTAGTAGAATCCAAGTAAAGTTGGGTATCACAGTCTAAGGTGGATGTTGATGCTGCTATCCCTCCTTGACAATTCAGGACTTTATTTTGTCTGTGTGAGGCTGCTTCTTCACTGATCAATGAACACAGAAAATATGCATCAAAAGCAGATGTAGATTTATCATCATTCTTGTCAACATATACGTTCTCTTCTTCAGAGTCAAGACAATGCTTTTTTTCCACGGGAGCATCTGCATGAGTGTCTTTGGAGTCAGTGCATTTTCTCTTCAACACTGCCTGCTGGTCTGAATCAAGGTCAGAATTCACACCACTGACAGAGACAGGCTCATTGTCAGTGTTATGTGTGCACTCAGTGCGCTTCAGTTTGACAGAGCCTAACCAGCCATGCATTTCCATAATTTCTTCACACATGGACTTAAAACATTCATGCACTCTTTCAGATTGTCGGGAGTGAATCTTTTCAACTTGCTTGGCAAACTCAATCACTTTCCCATGTACAATTTGTGAAACATTTGGCTGTTTCATGAAAAGGAGCAAACTTTTCATCACTGAAGCAACAGCCCTGAAGCTGCATGTGTCTATGGCATTGGCCTTGTTCAGCATCAAATCTGCCCATCCTTGGGTAAGCAGCCCCATAACTCTATTGATCCTTGGTTCCAGAGAGTCACTTCCCTGCCAGTTTGCGGCGAAGAGTCCTTGAATGTATTCTAGCACAGCAAGAGCCAGACGAGCGTTGTCTTGGTTCAGGCAGACCTCAGCATATCGTACCAGCATTTCATCTGCACAGAGCTTTGTTAGAAGGTGAAAGGCAACGAGTTTAATATTGTCCCATGGTCTTGAAAGTAGAAAGTGTTCAACTCTGGCCCTCATGTCTTCCTGTTTAGAAAGAGATATAACAGACATTAACCAAATAAGTGATAAGTAAATGCAAACAAGAATGCTCATAAAGAGAACATGGTTAAACCATGTCAACACAACCAATGCTGAATACAATTCCCTCTTTAGCATACTTTGATTCAATAGACCCAGTTGTTGTTGCCCTGTTTCATACAAAACTCTTGCTCAGTAGCTTGATCTGAAAGACTGATCTGTTACCAGGGTTGCAATGTCGTGTCAGCACTGTTATGCCATGTACTTGAAAAACAAAGAAGCTTCTATTTTGCACAAGTCAGATACGACCTGTTTCTCCACATCTTTGCATTTCCCCCTTCCTTATACTATCTTCTGTATGTGCAAGTCCACCACAGAAGCTGGTCTTTTTGTAAACTAATATTATGTCTCCTCTTTCCTCCAGCACATAGGCCTATATGAGATCTTTACAGAACAGGCAGAATACTATAATCCATAAATCACACATTTCACAACCATTTAGAAATGCATGAATTAAAAAGACTGAGATCAAAATAAATAGAAGTTACCTTTGTTACTTTCATCCACTGCATCAAATTATCCAGTTTATCAGCCTTGGCTGCCATCCAGATGAAATCAAGCACATTCATGGCAACACCTTCTGTTTTGTCCTCCACACACTGCCATAAGGAACGCAGGCTTTGAGACATTTCCATAGTGGCACACATCTCTGGACAACCTTAATGAACAAAGGTGAAAAAGATATTTGCGGTTTCTAAAATATTCTACTGTCAGCAGTTTCACAGTAAAAGCAGCTGAATATGATAGGACATCCTCTCTTTAGAGTGACACTGACAGGAGGACTTGGTTAGAAAATAAAGTGTCAAGGAACATTTCCTTCCTTTCTCTCCCATAGAAGGAAGAGTGATATACAAGACATGCAGTAAAGGGGCTATCAAACAATGCATACTTCCAAGTTGAGAAAACTGGTGGAGAAATGCCTCCTCCAATATGATTTGTGTCTCCCTGCATCTCCTCATCCCTTTTCCTCACCTTGTCATGCAAAAGCAAGATAAGGATTAGGGAGGATGGAGGGGAGGCTATGTTAGATTATTCACCCTCTTGTTGAGTATAATGCTCCTGACATGGGTTTGTTTTAACCTGACCTTAGGCGAACACTTACCAGTCATGTAAAGTTCTCCTGTGGCCTTCACAGCTAGCTCCCTGATATTAGCATCAATATCAACCATTTTGAGCTGCAGACCAAGCAATACACTTTTCAGAACTGGTGCGCTGCAAATACAGTCAGTGTCCTGGACAATAGCAGCATAGGCTTGCTTCTCAGATGCTATCTTTGTAAGACACTTCAAGACTGCTATGTAGCAATCCATGACAGCAGTCAATTGCTGGTGAAAATTATATTAAAAGGTTTCAACAATAAGGAAAAATTGTAGTTACCATAAATTTTACCTCTCTATTTTCCCACATAGGGCTAGTCATAACTCTCATAGGAAAATAACAGATTCCAGAATAAAATACAATGTTATACAAAGTAAACAAATGCCATGACTATTAATCCCTGTTGCTGTTTAATGAGAGTCCAGCTCTGATGACAAAAAGATTTTTACTAAATTCCAACTAACAAGGGGGAAAAAAATTCTGAGAGAAAGATTTTGTTCCTTTATCAGAGTTGGCAGGGAAAGAAGCAGTACATGCACAGCAGAATTGTAATTCTATGAAGAAAAGTAAGATAAGTTCATCGTAGGCTAAAATGAAGGCTTACTGTTATCTAGCTCTAAAGGGCTTAGTCTACCAATGGATCTGTTTTCCATGCTTTGCCTGTGGAAGGATTATAGACTTTGGAAGTTTACATCAAGGAAATGTGCATACCATGTGTGAAATCCCTGGAAAGTTCAAACAAGACCTCGTGTATATCTGAACACAGTCCAGCAGGCATTTTTCACTGCCCCTGTCTGCAAAAATGGAAACAGAATTTCATTTCAAATGTCAGACAGACAACACTTGTCACCCTGTTGCAACCGTATGCAATTTATTAGTCAGAAATTTCACATGGAGTTCATTTCTTATTTCCAACAGTAACACTTTAGTTATTAGACACAATACTGACCTCTGGTCCACCAAAAACATTCTCACCTTGGTTCAAAGGCAACACTTTTCCAGATCATTTAAAACCAGCTGTTGCAGACGGCAAACAACATCTTCACGGCCAGCATTTTGTCCACATACCTCAAATCTTTACTTGCATTATTACACGCTTTTAAAAGTATAATTGTTTGAAAAACATTCAAATATGATGGAGACAATACTATCGAATATCAATTTATGTAGCCATCCTATAAAATGAGATGCTTTTCAACACTATCAAAGTCGACAATAGGCATCAAGTCAAATTTAGGTTTTGAGTAAAAAGTTTCATGTTCTATTCCTATTTCACACTAAAAATGTTTTACATGATGAGAAAAGACCTTAAAATGGACTTAGAATCAGTCACCATGGATAATTTTGTAGAAATTATGATTGAATGTTTTATGTCACGTGACCAATTTTCATGGGTATGGCTCTCATATTTTCCGTGGCTTCATTGCACCTGGTTTAAATTTTTCATAATGTCATTTTCTCATGGAGATATCACAGTCTGTCTAAAGAAAGGTGATATATATCAGTATCTCTGTCCCTGCAGAAAATTGCATTTCAAACACCCAAAATTTGCACCAAAAATTGCAAAACTATTGCAAAAATGGCTTTGTAACTTCATTATACATGCCACCACGTTGCATTGTTTACTTCTGAAATGTTGCAAAAATGTAGAAATGGAACACATTCTCTTTGTTCCTGTTCACACAGTATTGCGACACTGGCAGAAAATGTGCATTTGGCCCAAATCAGCAAAACTGCAATTTTTTGGGGGGACAGATATTACCCCTATGGTTAGGCAGTTTGGTTGAGTAACTTCCTGTCTTTGAAATACCATATCTTTTCTACTAATTAAATTGCAGCCATTTTTTTTTAACAAAAGAAAGGGCTTTGGCCGACCTATTTTAAGATACCAAAATGCAGGATGTGCCTCATTTTGTCAGGAAGCTACACATGTTAATAATGATACTGCACTTATGGCAACACAGATTCAAATGATGAGACATTTTAGACCATAAAACAAACAGTGAAACGAGCAAGATATTGAAAGCAGAATCCCAACTTACCAAGTAGTGGAGTAATTCGAGAGAACTGCAGAACAAGAAAATTAAGGAACTTGTCACTTTTGATTCTGTCCCCATTCAATACTGACTGACCAACTTCCTCAGGTGAGTCCATTCTTTTAAGGGTCAAATAGTCCAGGAAATCATTGTGACATCCAGAGATCTGAGATAGATTTTAAAAAATGCAAAACAGATTTAAACAATGCAAAACAGATGCTATGAGCCACTAACTTAACTATGCTCCCTTGAATGCTATTCTCAAATTGATCAAATGTGATAAATAACATTCATAATGATTCACCACTGCTCAGTCATTTGCTGAACATTGATACTCATCTTCATATTTTCTCTTCAGTTCATGCTGTCATTCTAGCATGACTTATGCTTTTTTAGTTGTAAGAGGGAATGGGAAGGAGATCCTCATATCAACAACAAGACCTACATTGGGAATGATACAGCAACTAGGATTTTACATCATGATAAAATGATAAGCCATGACAGAACATTTTTTTGTGTTGTTTCCCACTTCTGTAGAGTCACATAACAGGATACACTTTATATTTAAAAAAACACCATAAGATTACTTCTTGTTATTGTAGTAAACCCATTCATTAGCTACAAAATCAGCACTGAGGGCCAACATCGATATTTTAGTTACTTGCTGCTGACCGCTTGTCAATTGGGCAAACAGCAAAGGGAGACAATGCCTCATGGGAGAAATCCTTTCAAAATATAATGGAGGTGCTAATCAGTATCTTTTCTGAATGACCTAAAGTAACTATCCAGTTTGACAATTCTGGATATCAGACATTTACTTGACATTGCTTACTTTCACAAGACACTATTTTGAAAAGTTAATGTCAGATTACACTTTCTTCTATGCCTACTCTTTTATCATTATGCAGTGCAATTTGGATCTCAGCCTGCACCCTAAGCATTTGCCACCCAATGCATTTATCACCATACCTTGTTATCTGTTATGGTGTGCAGATTGAGGATGGCTTCTTGCATCAACCCAGAAGGTTTTGAACTTTGTTCTGCTCTCAAGGCAGTTTGAATGGAAACCACAGATGATGGGCAAATCTTGAGCACATGCTGAGGTGTCACTTCAAACAGCACAAACAGTGGAAGAAGAGAAAGTTCAAACAGCAAAAAGTGATTGTCATCTCTGAAATGGGCTCTGAAATTGGCAAAATAAACATTTTAGTAAGTTTCCAGCACATGGTGACATGGATCAGCTAGTAATAAAGTAACAATAGGATTATTTGTCAACCCCCATACATTTGAATTCTCAAATCCAAGACAAGAAATTGTCTCTATTTTTTTTTAAACATAATTTTGAGACACAATATGATAAAACAATTAATAACTTTGCTCATAGTCATATTTTTATATCTTTTTACCAGCTTTAATTTTTAATTTCACAGTCAGCTCTCAGATCATTTCAATCACCATCCTATTAACGCTAGCTTTGACTATGCTAGCCTCAAATGTGTCATCAAGCTCATTATATTTTATTTTTATTTTTTTTTTCTAGAACAGTCAACTTACTGGTTAAGTAATGCTCCGGCCATATATACAGCATCACATGCCATGTGATATTCCAGCTTCTCACACACTTGAACCAGCAGCTGCAGCAATTTTTCCTGCTTTAGCTCTTTCTGTGTATCACTGCAAATATTAAAAATCAATTTGACTGGTAGCCTTGAAGTTGAAATGTACCTGCTTCTCTCATCTACACACCTGCCCCTTTGTCTTAAATCCATTCTTGTCTCTTTCCTCTCTCACCAATCTCTCATTTTTGCCTTGTGACACTTGCACATGCCAATACAACTTTGGTACTCCTAACTGTAATTTTTTGAAAAAAAAAAGCTTAAGAAAAAGTCACTTTTTAGTTACAAGATGGAACATACCACACATTATCATGATATAAAATAGGTGGCATATTAACAACGACACTTGTGGGGCTGCAAGCCCAGGTTCACAATCAAGCTGGGCCTAATGAAATACAACAATAACAAGAAGAAAACAAGACAACAGGACAGAGATAGGCAACAGAATGAAAAGAATGGAAATGGGAAGGCAATAATGAAGGAGACAGCAGCTTGGGAGTTGATGAACAGAAGTGAAAGCAGATGTATTGCTGAAGGCCAGTCCTAAACTTACATCTTTTAAAATAAAAACAATAAAAACCACAGACACACACTTCACATACTTACCACTGACAAATTAATTTGATCAGCAATGACACTGAGTACCTGTAAAGGTCCGTCTGATCCACAGACTGATCAGACATGACCACTTGTAAGAGTTGAATGACAACATCAAACAGATCAGTCTGTGAATAAACCTGACTCCACCCTTCACATGTTGCAGCACAATCACTCAGAAGTCTGCAGTAATTTACAACAGCACTCAGGTCACATGTCAAAGGATCTGTTTGCTTGGCACAGTTTTCTTTGTCCTCAGTTGCAATTCCAGCATTTGCACAAGTTTTTAACTCTGTGTTGAATTGACTGATATGCTGGGAGATTGCCTTCTTCAGTTTTGCCTTGATTTTGTCCATACTATGCCCCTCATCCTCACAAGCTTCAGAATGCTGATTGAATGCAAATTTCACAAGCTCAATGAAGTAGTCACAAGCTGATTTCCTGGTGTAGTTATGAGTGCTCAAGAGACCATGGGCCAAAGCTTGAGAGACATCAACTAAACAAAAAAATCAGAAACCAATCTTATGTACATCATGCTAGGCCATTATCATCTCCTTCAAGACAAGTATGCTTATCAGACAGATTCTGAAGATTTGCAAACAGTACTTTGAGTAGATCAATTATGCATCTTGCAGTATGGCACCACTGAGGCAGCATAAGATGACAACATGACTCTGCAGCCATTTACTTACTTGAGCTTACCATGCTTACTTGAGTTATTATTTCAATATCTTCTCAATCTTTTATACAGGGAGAGAAATAAGAGGTGGACACACAACAGTCACAGCTTTAATGATGATCCTGCTTTCTTAAGGTAATAGAAACTGAAGGAGTGGTATACTGGCGTGAAGAAGCGTCTTCAACTCCTGATTCTCTATTCACTTTCCACAAAAGTGAGGTTCTAATACCTCTCTCAACAAATTTTCACAGCTTCTGTGCAGGCAATCTGAATTTCAGATATATTAAACGGTATATAGAACTGAATTTCATATGTTGACCATGAGGACATTTTACTTGAACAGAAATAAAACAGTTTTGAATTGTGGAAGAACTGCAGCATCTGAAGGAACAAGAAAACTGTAACACTGATGACTGAACATCTTTTGGGACAATGATCTGACAAAGGGAAGCAGGATAAGTTTCTTCTTTCAAAGATGTTATCCTGGGCTTTGTGCTTCTTATTCGGTGTGCAAGAAAGGTTCAGGGGTTATAAGAGCAATTCTTCCCACTCCAGTCAAAATAAACTAATTACAATACTTACATTCAATTTTGTCAAGTAAATGAAGCATCCTTCTCTGCTGCAGAAATTTCTTGTAGATCTGAAATGTGGTATCAACTCGGTGCCCTTTAGTCACCATCCAGAAATGCAAAGGGCTCCTAATAATCTCAAATGCTTGATTTTCAAGCAGACTAGCATCCTCTGAGCCTGACAACAACACCTCAGCTGCCATGAGGGACACATTGTTCATAACAAAGTCTGGATACTGAATTAAGTGTCCATCTTCAAAGAAGCCATTCACAAAGGAAATGAAACCAACCGCTTTCACAAGCTCCATATCATGTGCTGTAAAATAAAATTTAAAAGTTTTTTTTTTCCAAGAATAATGAAAATGGAATCACA
>JAWQUT010000022.1:2899259-2915914 GCA_033807755.1 Ellobium chinense
AACAGGATCCAGATTTTCTATCAACAATTATCACTGGTGATGAGACATGGATTTACGGCTATGATCCTGAAACAAAGCAGCAGTCAAGTCAGTGGAAGTCACCAGCATCTCCGAGACCCAAGAAAGCACGTCAGGTCAAATCCAACATGAAGACCATGTTGATCCTGTTTTTTGACATTGAGGGAGTTATTCACATGGAGTACGTTCCATAAGGAGAGTGTAAACCAGTGGTTCTACATCGAAGTGCTGAGACGTCTACTAGAAAGCATCAGGTGCAAACGTCCAGACAAGTGGCGCACCAAGAAATGGCTTTTGCATCAGGACAACGCCCCCGCTCACAATGCTTTGTCAGTCCGGCAGTTTTGCTCCAAAAACAACATGATTGTTGCTTCCCACCCTCCATACTCACCAGATCTTGCTCGATGTGACTTTTTTTTTGTTCCCCAAAATGAAATTAAAGCTGAAAGGGATGAGATTTGAGGGGATTGAGCAAATCCAGGAAGCAACGGAAGAAGCCCTACAGGACGACTACCGGAATTGCTTCCAGGGCTGGTCCAAACGTTGGGACAAGTGCATTGAGTCTCATGGAGAGTACTTTGAAGGGGACTAAAGTTTAAAAAGTCTAGCTTGAAAAATATATTTTTTACAACACAATTCCGGGAACTTTTGGGTACCCCCTCGTATAATTGACTATGAATGGTGGCCCATATCAGCATAATTATAGTGGAAGACCAGCTCCTTTTTCAAAAAAAAAATCTGTCATTTGTAACTCCCCTCATCCCACCCTATTCTATTCAGTCCTCATACAAGGTACAGGTATTGGGAAGAGCCATTTTGTATCATTGCCTGTGGCACTTTCCTTTACCAGTCTACCATATTTATATTATAACCAACTTGTCATTGCTTTGTCACCTCAGACTGGTCCAAGAGCAGAGCATTTAGTTGATTTAGTTGATTCTCAGCAGGTCACTGAACTAAGCTGATTTGGCAAACTGCTTCTGTCTTGATACTGATAAATAATGATCATGTTAATTGTTATTGATAATATAAATGACTCTGGCTCTTAAAGCTTGCATCAGCTTCAAACAAACCTCACTTAACAGCAAGTAGATAAATGCTGACAGGAATAACATTGTATACATATAACCATAAAATTTTCACTCTGCAATATTTCTACACATGCAAAGCGGGACTACTTGAAGAAACTCCGAGAAAGTATTCTTTTAACACTAAGGCACCAATTAAGAGCCATGTCTAGTGACTTTGCAATATGAACAGCCATTCATGGTAACCAGTGGATACCTGGAACCTGGATTATGATAGCAGACAGTGTTTCATTGGTTTCTTCAATCAAATAATTCTGAATGGAGGAAAAAGAAATGATTTAGAGGTTTGTATGATCAATTTACTAAGAGCACATTGCACATTCTTGTCCATGTAAAGTGGCGATGCAACAACAGTGAAATTTTATTGTTTTGTGAAATGAAAAATGCAATAATTTATAACATATTGTGTAAATTGAAAAACAGAGAGCTTAATCTGACTTTCAGTTTCAATAAAGTTATATGACATCTGTCTTGTTATGTTTCTCAAGAAAATGACTTTCATTGAGGGGGGAAAAATTAAGGATACTGCCCTTTTCTGACATCGCTAGAGCAGCGGGTCGCATGTCTGTGTTGCCACTGTGGGCATGTGCTTTTCTCCAACAGCAAGACACTATTTTTTCCCATTTCCCTACTGACGGTATGAAAGCAAAAAAAAAAAACAACTACCAGTCTATAATTTTTAAAAATAAAGCCATACATTTATACATTGATCCGTCTTTTCAATACTTTTCATAATTTATTTTCCAATAATTTACGAACGATTTCCCCCTAAGAAAACTAGCTTTTCATGAAGCCATTTTACCCAGCCTTACAGGAAAAATGTGTATTGGTGGCAACATGGCCACTGCATATCGGTGCGAAAGTAGGGCGGCGGTAATTGGCACAACGCCAAAGGTAACAGAATATCAACAGAGTCACCAATAGACATCTATTATTTCAAGGCGGCAACTGACTTATGGATGGCTATGGCTATGCCAATAAAAACAAAGTTTATCTGATGTGAAAATGGTGTTTGATTAAAATCTGAAAGTCTGATAGAATTCTGTAAGCAAATCTAATAGGGAAATCACAGTAGTTAATAAGACGGCGGCTACCGGCACTTCGAGTCGAGGATAATGAAATAATGAATAATGATGAGGAGAGAATGTCCTTCCCTCCCCAACTCATTTGACCTGGATACAAGTTAAAACACTGGAGACCCTATTTGTTTTTATGAAGCTGTTTCATCATACAATTCACTATGGATGCGTCTCAAGCGGTGGGCGCATGAGATTTCACCCACACACTGTTTAGACGCTAACCGCTAGATTAGAACTAGAATAGACTAGATCTAGATCTATTCTAGAACCTGAATGTCTACTGATTTGGCTAACCGACGTTGTCTAGAAGAGAATATTAGTCTAACTGGCAAACTTACAGTCAGGTTAATATGACTCTTTGAAGTATAAATAGATAGATGACACACTGAGCATCTCTGATATCTATTCCACACAGTTCCTTTATTTTCGTGAATAGTCTCCGAGATCTGAGGATTTCAACTTGAAGCTGTCCAATCACTCAAACCCATGTTGAAGATCCGCGATAACATTTTGTAGAATTGCGTTGTGAACTCCAGCAGTTAAGAAACAAAGCAGCTGACCTTCGTAGTAACTTCGTACTTGTATTAATTCTTAGACATCGACTTTATTATAAAATCGGTGTCTTAGAATTTGTCAGTCTGCGCTCATTCACCCATAGATCTTGTATTTACTTAGCAGTGTTTTCCAGTCATAATTTACACAATCATAACCTTTCCCGATTGTTCTCTTCTACATGAACAACAGTAACATCTGAGTGGTTCCTCCCAGAAGTTGTTGTCAAGATTAATAGAGCTTCTTGTTCTTAATTTTACCTCTCAGTTCAGATTGTAGTCTTATCCATCAGTTATTCCTTACTTATTAGGCAATAGGCAATAATGAAAGGAACTCTTCACTCAATACAGAATCAGTTGCTTATTTTGTATGCATATGATATACTTTTACTTCGCCAGACCAGGATATTCTCAGATATTTTCAGCTGCTGGGAAGTTTTTTTTAATTTTTGTGGGAAATATTACAATTAAATTGTTATGTAATCAGATGCCAGTCAAGTTGACTGTCATGGAAATCTTGTTGTTTCTGAAAAATGGTGTCTACAAATTTAATCATGACTCTCAAAAATTATTATTTCACATATTATTGATCAATATCATTTGTTTGTGTTTGTTTCTTGCTTTCTCCTATATCTCTGGGTTAAAGATGTCCGTTGTTTTCTGATAAGACAAAGTACAATATCTGTGCAACCAAGTCTCTTCTATGCTTATTAAATTACTTATTGCAATCGCTACAGGTCACCCTAATAAGACTACACTCCTGCTAATCGCTTTTTCGCAAGTCAAATCTCATGCCAATTTCTTGACCGGCTGTGACCGCATCCCCCTTGTTTTCCTCGCTCGATTGCTCTCTCTCTTAGTGACGTCACAGTGCCCCAGCTACTCCTGGCTTGTTTACCTTTGGTTTGGAGTGGAAGACACTGTGACTAAGATTTGTGTAATCATTTGTTGTGTGTGTGTTGCTTTGATCTGTATATTTTCTTGAGATAAGTCCAGTCTACTCCGTTATGTATAGACTATAGACTTATATGATTACAATAATACTTTGTGGAATCCATACCCCTCTACTCCCACCCAGGTGGGTCAGCCTAGCAATTCCCCTTGTTTGATTTCTTGTCATAGCATGAGAGAGGGAGGGAGGGAGAGAGAGAGAGAGAGAGAGAAAGAGAGAACCACAGATAGAAATGGGAATCGAGTAAAGAAAGCATTAGTCCATAAGAGTCTTTACTGCAGCAATATTTCATCTTAATTCTAAAACTTCACGCATTAATCAGCTGTGATTTATGGAAAATACAGTACTTTCAGCCATTCAGTGTATGGATGAGAAACAAGGAATAATTTTGCATTTCAGGACTCTACGGGTGCAAGAAGTGACTAGCTCTAAATGAATTTTTTTTTTTAAAATGAAGGATCTTAAGATGAATTTGAAATCATTTATGGGGGAAGGGGGGTTGTAGATTAAGCTTCCAATGCTTTAAATCTATGAAATGGATAATACAGTCAAACATGAATTCCTCGAATACAAGGAAGTCGAAATCACGATCCCCACCCCCTCTCCTTTCCAAATAAATCTTTCCTTACCTCCTTTCAAAATTTGGCAAACTTGAATGAGTCGTCCAAACGTCCCTAAAGGTATACACAGCAACAGATATAAATCTGTGCGAGTATTACAATACTTTACTATGCCTTCGATTTATAATTTGAAATCTTTATCATCACACTGACGAAGTGAAGTGACCATATCATACATTTTATCCTATAAAATAAATAGATCTGGATCTATGCCTGGCTGACAAGTGACAATTCAATAATGCCACTCCGTTTGCAAAACTTCTCCCTTCTCCCCTCACCTCCCTCCCTCCTCCCAAACTGCCTCATATCCTCTCTCCAAACTTTTGTCTAGTCTAGAAATCTTCCCTCTTGACATTACATAAAAGCTAAGGCACTGCAAGGTCAACAATTTTATCTAATAGTAGACTGTTTCTCTGAACAGCAAAACAGATAAATATAGTGCAACTTCATAACACAGCCCCGGTTAACTCTTTATTTACGGGATCGCCCACCAAACCGCATATTTTACACATCGCCCACTCCTGCCCATTCATTTCCCTGCTAGCAAAACCTTTTCCTGTAATTTTAAGAGCCCTATGGCCTGAAATTGTTGCTTTTGTTGTTTTTTTTTATGTGACAACCTTCATGATTTTGACAGAGTTATGCTCCTTAACAATGTATTCATAATAAAGCAAAGGGTGCCTGGGCTGGTAATTACAGGGCTAAGCTTGCCATCAGTTTAGTGCAGTCTGTTGTTTTTCCAATAAACATGGTTTGTTCCACAATATACCTTATACAGTCCGCAGATAATGCTGATAAGCACACTTGGTGTGAGGGGTGATCAGGTTAGAAGGATTTTACTGTGTGTCTCTCACTTCTGGGCGGTTCTGAGACAAGCTACAGATTTCAGGGATGCCAATGCCCGACAAAAAAAAAATCCTGAAAATTGTGTGAGCGTGCAGTGTATCAACATTTTCGACAGAAGCCAACCTAACTGCTGTGCTTTTGATTCTAAATCATTTTCCACAATTATAAGGCACTAAACTGACAAAAGTAAACATTAAAACTAAATAAAGTTTAAAGGAAATTCATTTTTAGAATTGTATCTACATAACCTAAATCTCTTCTGCACATACAAAGTATTTATAAATAAATATACCTACACACAGCAAGGAATACCTACAGTCAGGGTGGGAACTGCAAATTACCATCTCTTTACCCATAACGTACATTTGTCATCTTTTATTTAGTCCTGATAAAATATGCATAAATGAGTAGTACCTTGACTTGCAGAGCTCGGACTGGGCTGGATTCAATCGTTCATGCCAAGTTCACAAAAAAAGGCTGGGTTGCATCCTCTTTCTCTTTAAAGTCCTTGAAACTACCGGAATCCTACTATTATGATGTGACAATTTCTTGAAGTGTAGAGCTTGGGAGGCCTTCTTTCCCAGCGTGCCATAGTTTATTACTGCACAGTGTGCACCACACGTATCCATTATCTTTCAGCTTATGGATGTACTCAGATTTATAATACGGTAATAAATATAATTTACAGAAAATAATGAATTCAGAGCAGGACTGTTCATTTTACATCACTGTCTTTTTTTGAATGATGACCGAGCGCACCGTTTACACTTTCCACGAGTTCGAATGCTAAATATAGCACCGGTATTCCTCTGACCTTGTTAGTGGCGTATGCACACGCATTCAGGAAGTTTTTTTTAAAAAATCTAACTTCCGGCTTCCGTGATATTCGTCCTTAGTGTATGTCATTTTCATGAATGTTATCCATTCAAAACGGGCAAATATCCCGACTTTCTTTCCCACCGCTAAAAAAGCTAGAAAACTCGGAAATCCAGATTTATCCGGAAAATTGGCATCCCTGAGATTTGCCGTGATGTAGTGTGGCAATCTTTAGATACAACGGTACGTTTTCTCAGATCACCTGTATGAATCTTCATCAATTTTTTATAATATTTACTCACACTGAAATAAGCAATTCTCCAGGTGTTTCTTTGATTTGTTTTATTATGCCAAGTACCATACAGAATTTAGAAGTGACAGAGAATTAGACAACAAATTGTGCAACAACAATCAAGTTTTACAATGGGAAGGTGAACCACTTTCAAGACCACAATGCTGATGCTTATTTGTGTCTCTAATGTTAAAACAGATGATATTGGAAACTTCAAACCTGTCATCAATGAAGCAATATAATACAAAGAAAATTAAATCATATATTTCACTAATCACTCACTGGTCATACTAAATGGAAGTGACTTTCAATTGTTTACAATTATACCTTCTTGAGCATCACAAATGGCCCCCAATTATAGCAGGATTTTATGGCCTCAAAAATTTTGCATCCTAAACACCCCCACCCTCACTGTAATGTGTTAACCCCCAAATTTCTTATTTTCTGTATCCTATTTTATTATAAATTCTGAACTCTAGAATAGTTCCCTGAATTCCAGTGAATGAAGTCGTACTGGTAATTCAATATTTGTCACATGTTCATTTTAAGTTCCACTTAGCTTTAATACGCACACAATGACACAACCTAACCAAAGAATACAGTCATGAATTTCAACCCATGATTAAGGAAGAAAGAAACCATACCTCTGTTTTTTCATACTTATCCATGTAAATAACATGTACAAAAATTATACTTTGTTAAAATTGATTTGAACAGATAAATTACATTTGCTTAACACAATGAATCAGTTATCCATTAATTCACTGGGCAATGTCTGTATCACAAATAAAATATATCATGAAATTACTTATAATGTAAGTCTTTTCTACACTATCATGAGATGAAATCTTGGAATGTTCTGAAAACACATAATGCTTCTGTGTACCAATTTACAACCGCTAAAATGGCTAGCAAAATACTGATATTTGTGCCTACTACATACAAAAACAAAACAGTTTAAAAAATGACACTTCAAGTCTCAACACGAACAAAAACTTTAGGACGTGAAAAGATCTTAATGGCTTCCTCAACTTCAGTGAGCTGTTTCTCCAGGGACTGCCTGTGTTGTCTCACTCGGACCGTGTCTGCACCAATTGGTAAGCGCTGAATTTGGCCAATCACATCATTTTGCTCTGAAACAAATATCACATATTGGCAATGGCATGAGCATACAGTAAGGTGCTTTAGTGCACGCAGATGATATTTCTCATGTTATATTCTTTACAAATGTATATAAAGTCAACTCCATTTAATCACAACTCCTCAGGCACATATAAAAGATTGCAATTTAACAGAACAACGAGCAGCACCGTTGTCTTTTTTTTCAGGTGATGAGGTTTAAGGAAGGGAAAAAAAAGATGTTTCACTTAGTTTTAGCTATGATTTGAGTGTTGAGTGAGATGAAAACATATGATCCTGTGCTATGGTAATCTACACTGCCCCTCCCCCATCATTCACTAACATGAGACACCCTCAGGATGATAAAGACTTGTGTGCTACATGATCAGCCAAAAGTTTGCCCTTATGTCATCAAATGTGATAATGCCATCTTTAATGTTGACAGTTATTCATGAAGCCCGATTCTCAGGCACCCAATACAGTGCACATTATCAGATGGATGACCGGTGGAAGGATTTATTGGCTACCACTCCTGCTGTGACAGCCCCACTTGATAATAATAATGATCACACTGTCAATCAGTCTACTCTTGTTGCAATTTTCTCTCATAATTTCAATGATCTGTAAGTATGTCTGTCAGTTTTAATCCTTCCAACATTGATCTTTGCATTTATAGCCATTGAAAAGTTGCAGTCATGCACATCAGTGTTGCTGTTATTCATTGACTATTATATAGGGATAATTCCATTTTTGAAAATTGTTGCATTTGAGTGGAAACAAGTGTTTTGCGCAGAAGGCTCTTAAGTGGGGCAACCTGTATATGTTCAGGCAGAGGATGAACGGTAAAAGTATGAAAATTTGTAATGATGTAAATGAGGAAATCATAGAGATATCATGCTGAGAAATAAACACACTGGGCTTTGCCATGGGAAAAAAAAACTGGCACTGAGTTGATGAATAAATATAAAACATGTGTACATAAACAAAGCTAATTCTGTTTAATAAGAATTTGATATGCAGAGAAGAGAGCTAACACTAAACCAAACCAGTTACTGAAGAAATACCACTATGCAATATGTGAACCTCACTTAGAATTAATGGTATCAAAGTAATAAGACTTCATAAGAAATGTTTTATAATTCCCTGCTTGTCCTCTCATAAAAATTTGCATGCCAAAATTACAAATTGTTTTTTCACTGAATTTCATGGTCATAACAGGTAGCTGAGGACTCTTCTATTTCATGCTTCACTCGTGTCTATTACAAGAGATCTTCACTTATTAAATACTGAGTCAGGAATGAGGAAGTTATGTAGATATCAGAGCTATGTAAATCATACTTTTCTGCAGAAGTTCCAGAGTCTCCTTCCTTTCATTTTCTGGTAGCTGTCGATGGCCAGGGGGCATTGCTGGGTCAGGTGTGTTTGCTATCCTCTCTTCTTCATCTTTGCGCCACTGAGTTTTCCTCTTGCGTAGGCTGCATAAGAATACAATATAAGTGTGATCCATCATCAGTGGTTGCTTTAGGCAACAATGACGAGAACATGATGGAATTTGGTTTATGATCAAGACTGTAGATAACCAAAAATTACTTTTTTAAGTTTCTATCATGAAGAATTGTGAATCTGCTAGCCCAGCTGAGTGGAATATCACTCAATTTTGTCATCATTATGGAGAGTTTACCAATCTGGATCTGTGTTACTGTATTTATCAAAGACAGCACTTAGCTGGATGCCTGGATATTTTACTGTGAACATCAATTATGATAGCTGTGTTTCCAGTGCAAATGAGATACCAAGGACGGAGTCTCTTGTATGTTTTGGCAATTGATAAAATGATTCAGTCCAGTGTTATATTCAGCAAGCCATGAGGGATTCATTTTTAACAATATAAAACAATAGGTATTTTTGTTGATAAAAGCCATGTAAGTTTATTTCTACACAATCTGCTGTGTGAGTAACAAATTCACTGTTGATGGTCCGTTCTTTTTTCTTAATCAACAGTAGTACATCACCTGTCTTCAATTTATAGAAAGTAGATTTTTCCATATATCCAACTAGCCTATTAATTCTTTTGAATTGGTGACATTGGTTACCAATTATAACCATGACAACACAATCTACTGTGCAGTCTACAAATTAGGGCTGCCAAATTGGCTTTGTTTGGCTAAATTCCTCAGAACTGGCAGTTTTTAAAAAGGGGCTGGTGTTAAGAGCAAACCATCCAGCATACAGGTTTTCTTTTAGCTTAACCATTAAGTTAATTTACATGTAAAGGATCTGACACACATAAGGAGGGAAGTCTGAATGCAACAAGACATGGTTTGATGGTTGCTTCAAACAAATGAAACTGCAAATCTTCAGGTGGCTCCAGCTTGCATTAAAGAATAAAACAACACTCTGAAAAGGTTAAGAAGACTGCTTACTACTGTGGAACTTCTCCAAAACTGTGGTGATTCAGCAAATCTTCTTGCCGTTTTATGTGATTATCGAGAGCTGTGGCGGATGGAGGTCTTGGTGGCACACTCCTTTTTGCATTTACGCCATTCACCTTGATAAAGTCAATGTCGTGACGAATTAGCTTTACCTGTGAATATATGCAATAAATATCTGTGATTGTTAGCTAGCATATTCTCTAATCCTTCTTCCTTTTACCAAGATGCAAAAGTAATTTCTAACAGCAAGTAACAAAAGTACATTCCTATTTGCTCCATACTGTCTCCCTGTAATTTATCCATAATCTCCCAAACATAGCCCAAATAAGGTGTATCAGTTGTCATCTTTTTACAGCATACTTCGAAGACAATCATTGCACTTATGTATACTGAGTATCAGATATATTTAAATAGCTCAGTTCAGTTCAGTTTCCTTTACTGTAGGCACATGCCAAAAAATAATTTTGTTAATTATTGAATATTAGCAAGTAATACATCTACATTTCATTTTGTACATTTCTATCACACAGCAATCTTTTAATTACTAGAATCTACATACTCTCTTGAGTCATCAGCTTTCAAAATTCAGCTGTCATCTATTTTCATGACCAATCCTTCCATAATCTAATAGTCTAATTCACAGTAGCTTAACTCACAAAAACAAAAACAAACAAAAAAAATCACTTACATCTCCAGCTGCAGCTGCTGGAGGAACTGATGTCTTATCTGCAATATCAGGACTGCAAGGTCGGGATTCCAACTTCACAGGGGGACCAGCTCGGGAATGAGCCCTCAGGAAATTAGCTGAACTAGGCCTTGGTGTTTGGGGCTTCTGTTTAATGATATACATGCAATTCGACGAAATTAGCCACAAATAATTCTTTGTGTTGTTACTATCTTTCAGAGATCAAAAGATCACTGCAGCAAGCAAACACTACCTTAAACACCTAAGGTAGGAAAATTACTAGTTTCAGGCTGGAACTTATAGAATATCCATTTACAGTGACTTACTAATTATAACACCTCTAACAGCCTTAACCTTTTATGATGTGTCAACGCTTTATAAAGCTTAGCAGACATCACAGTGGGCAGTGGACAAAAGTGCTATGATAGGCAGTGGACAAATACATGCTATAACCTGAAATTGAAATGTGAAAACATTTCAAGAGTATTTTATTTTCCACTTCCATACTCAAGATATTGTAATGACAAATTTAACACTATGCATTGACACTGATAATTATTACTGTGTGTTTGTTTGAAATGGGGAACATGTTCATACAGTCAATCTCCTGGTAAGCTATCACTGATGTACTGTAAGTTTGTTATGCTCTTGCACTTTAAGTTATGAGCTGCAAGTTCAGTGCTGAGGTATCAAAAAAAGCTTTTAAAATTATCATATGATAGAGAAGTTTAGTTCCAAATTTCCAAATTTTTGCATTCTCTGACATCCAAAGGATAACATAAATGTCCACATTACCTGAACATCTTGTTTAATCTTTGATTCCACATTGCTGTACTTTTCTGATTTCCAAAGAATCTTCACTGGTTCCTGCTTTTCTACTTCTCTCTGCTTACATCTGCGCTGGATTTCTCTCATACGTCTCACATTTTCATTCAGCTGATTTTTTGCACCAACATCTGGAAATGGAAAATAGTATTCTCAGAATAAATCAACTACTATTGTTACAGACCACAAGATATAAGAATAAAGCCATTCAATCTGCAGCAGGCAATAAAACAATAAATGATAAGATGGAAATAATTGTAACTTCTGTGAGCCCATCTATTGACACATACAAACACATTAAATTAGCAAACTCACCAAAATGATTCCTCATTTTTTTGTTTGCCGTTTCTGAGATGAAAAATTTGTTCTCAGTGAAATCTGAAATTGAAGAATTGAACAAGAATCAGCTTCTGGACACAAAATGATGCCTTACATTTTCACTATCATCGTATACTCTCACCATCGTCATGATGGTAGGAGAGAGTGAACCATAGTTTATCTAAACTGTATCCAAAATAAATACTTGAACCTCGAATGTATATCTTGGAATGAGTTAAATAATTAATTATAGTGTTCATCATACAATGGTTATACTAAAAGCCTGTTAACATGAAACTGAAGGGTCCAGCCCAATCTTGGCAGGTTAAGCAAAGTTTGTGTATCAACAGTATAAAATAAGAGGGAATGACAGTTTTCACAACAGCTGTGTGAGCAGCGAATTATGCTTTCAAGCTGCATGTTGTTGCAGATTGTCAGCCCCTTTGACTGAGGCAATATTTAACACAATTTCCATGTGCCCAACCACCGATAGACAAATGGAGGGAAAAATGCAATAGCACAGTTTGTTTTTCCCCTCTCTCCCTGGCGGCTGCAGTTATCATATTATCAAAGATGCCTGAAACTCATCATCAAGGAGTTACTGGAAGTATTTTACTATTCATGGATGGAGATTTCTTTTACTAGTTTTAGTTCAGGTTAACACAGATTTCAGGTAAAGCACTGTCACTTTAAGTGAATTCCACTATAATTAATAATGACAAACAAGTCACTTAATTCACACATATCAGCAAATGGGTAAGTTAACAATGCAAATGAAGGCCACAGAAAATATCTCCTGGCAGCATATCATGCCAGCAGTCTTTGGCAAAATGCAGAATATCTCCCAATTATTTTACATTCACTTAAAAATACATTCTTTATGAAAACCCTTCATAATTAAGCAAGCGTTATTATATTTTCAACTCCAAGAACAATATTTAGACTTAATATGAAAAAACTTAAACATGTGTGTTAAACTGTAATCAAATTGAACATTCAATAGCTCCTCTGTATAACCTTTAAAATTCCATGTTTTGTCATACATCGGCAGATTATTCTGAATATAATAATTAATACTATAGACTAGTCTATGGGCCCAAGAACTGGGTGTTGACTGCAAGTGCAAGTAGATGAAAATATAGAGAAATACAATGAACTAGACTACATCAATAGTGTCAGAAGTTATCTGAGGCAGTCTTCTAATTGCTGCAGTGTAATTGCAACAAACATTGTAGTCTATTGATGTTGAGTATTCTTGAGCAACCTCACAAGTAACAAACTGTCTCAGTGTCTGCCCATATTCAGGAATGGGGTCTCCCACAAACTGTCAAGTAATGTTGAACTGTGGAACCTCTATCTTAAAAGTGATCCTCAAAGGTCAGTTAGTAAAGCTGTAATGTATTATAATGGTACGATATGGCTATCGATGTGGATGTATACTTTACTTTAACCGATAGGGCTAAAGCGTAGGGTAGATGAGTTGAGTAGTGAGTCATGTGCCATCATGTTTCTCACGCACTCACGGTCAATGAATCTAGATCTAGACCTACTGAGGCTACTTCCAATGTAAGATATCGCGATACATCATTTTTTCACAATATGTACTGAAATATACTGGCATACTACATGCTCTGGTAACGTGCCGGGATGATTAATGACCCACACCTTGAAAGCTTTTTCAAATTCCTGCTTGCCAACAGTAAACAAACTTTACGACGCCATTTTGTTTTCTTGATCACGTGGTGGTCGTAATCGGTTTATTTAGTGTATTTTTGCCTCTTAATACAATATATATCCATCTATAAATTAGACTAATGGCTATAGGAAAAGGTGTGAAATATCATGTGTGGTCTTTGTTTTTTCTCACACTTCACGTTTTCATCAAGAGATCACGAGCTTTGAGCTGTCATGACAACGACAACATCCGGCGTAATGGTGGCCCTCTTGAAACAGGAATACATTTTGCAAAAATACAGGGGAAGAAATCGATAATGGGGGCTTTCCTCAGCCCATTTTAACTAGAGACAGTTAAAAAATACATACAGGAGTTTTCATTTTGCTTAAAACTGTATTAGTTAGGCGTGTGGCAACTAATACTTGCCACGGTGCCTCGGCAAAAGAGGTTCCCCCCGTTCGCGGAGCATTCAGTTGTACGTCGACACAAAAATGTCAAAACAGGCAGGAAAGACTCGAGGGGCGGATAAAACCCGACCGCCAGCCTCACAAACGCCCGTTATTGCACAGGAGATTGTGCCAGGAAAATTCAATGATGGTGACTGGTAAGACATCAAGGTGGAAATTTTCTAGATTTAGACTAGACTAGTCTGTATGATTATGAACTTGATCCAACACTGACGTGTAACAGCTATACCAAGGAACAGGGCTGCTCTTGCATCAGTGCAGTTTATTTAGTCATTGACTAGCTGTCATTTCGGTCCTGTCAGATTATTCAGATTTAACTTTATCTGTTCATATAGTCTGGTTATCTGTTCAGTCTGGTTATCTGTTCATGTAGTCTATATTTTGTCCAAAGCGCTGATTCGATCGCAGCTTTTTAATATCAAGTGTGATCAAGTACTGATAAAATCCTAGGGCTAGGATTCTCCCATAGTATTTTGGGTAAGGGGCAGGGCACAGGGTAATAGAAGGGTAATGGATGATTACATCATCCCACCTGTTGAGAATTCTTTTTATCTTCATGTGATGTTCTTTATGTAGAGTGTAATAATCGTATAGGAGCACTCTAATGGTGCTTTTTCTTCTCTAAATCTGTCCTGAGTATGCCATGAAAGAGTCCCAGAATTTTACACAGGTGTCCTACATTTTTCTTACAGTGTGCTGAATATTAAACTTGTGATGTGTATGAAAATCATTGACATTATGTAACTCAGGATCAGTTGCCTCGAAGTATTTCATGCTCTAAATTCTCATATTCTCAGCTTGATGGCAGGCAGTGAAGTGCAGATCTGTTTCCATAATAACACTCACACATTATTTCTCCTTTTCTTTTTCAGGAGAGATATGGTGGACAGAGATGGCGCAGAGGAATTTATCACAGATATTGTGGATGAGATCATAGACAGAACCATGGCTATTATTCATGAAAAATATATTCAGAGTCAGCTACTTCCTTTCACAATCACACAAGCTAGAGATGCAATTTTAGAGATCATTGAGGTAATATAACAGATGAATGAAAATAACATTGAATATATCAAAGATGCAACTATATCTAACTTTACAAGGAGCATGGCCATCATAATGTTCCAGATTTGGCAAGCCAGTGACTGCCCATATTTTTTAATCACTCTTTTCTTGCTAGTTTTAAACAAATGTGGTTGATATCTAGATTCATGAATATGTAAGGATGTCACACCATATCTCAATCTGCCTAATGAACCAGTCTTACAAATTCAGCTTATCAGACAACATGATTCTATTAATCAACATGAACTCTCAGAGTGCACAACAATTTCTTATGCGCTAAACTGCTACCACAGCAAACATGAAACTCTTTCTACTTTGCCAAGAGAACAAGCACTGAATGCCTTGGCCAACTAATTATTAGCACATACAGCAGTTCACTGCGCGAGAGAGTAACTGCTCATAATTTGGTCTTGTGCCAGGGATGCACGATTACATGTTGCTGCCTAGCACTACAGTGTTAAGAGGGGTAATGAATTTTACATGAGTATCTTTTCTCTCAGCAGTGCTTTTCATGTCTAAAAATCTTCTTTAACATGTAGATCATGTTCGGTAAATTGTAGTTATGAATTTTACTTGTGGAAAATCTAATACTGGAAATAACATTATTATAACTCATTTCTCATCAGTGGCAATTCTTATCAAGAGATGAAGGAGAAACAAACTTAGACACAGATCTCGGCTGGACTCAGGATGAAGGTAAACATGAATTTTTATATCACAATACTTTAGACTCAATGGTTGACTGTTATACTCAGATATTCAGTGCGTGTATTAGATATATATTTTTCCCAGCTCTCTGATATGCCAATCATACTCTCTTTCTGCCCCCTCCCAGCAACAAAAAATTTTGTGATTGAACTATCATTACTATTCTGTGCCTTATCTTCTAGTACGCCACCTGTTCTGCATTGTTTTAGAGCAACGTAAATGCATAATGTTCAAAAGTTATACATGCACAAAGATACCGTGATCCAACAAAGAGCAGCGAATTACTACAATAAACGCTAAGAGAAAATCAGGACCTAGTGGATATGGGAGTTTGGGAGTTAAGGTTTTGTTTCACCACATTCAATGATGAACACCAGATAACTTGGTATCCGTACTCTTTTTTTTTTTTTTTTGCTCAAAGCTCAACTGCTCATCCAAAAGTGAGGTAGCTGTTCCACCTAACAACCATGCAGTACTGATTTCTTGATATTCCCGGTGCTGATGGACAAGACAAACAATTTATGAACACTAGTGTACTTTGTATATCACATCATCACCAAATTTATTATCCTTTCAGTCCTAGAGTCCCTCTTAAGCTGTAAATTCATGGTAAACCCTAGCTGCATTTTTGTAACATGGATGCACAAAGGTAAAGAAAAATTGGATGAAATATTGTCACTATCGTGCACAAAATGTTAAAATGCTTGTTTCTATTGCAGGTTGGTGCATTTCTATTCTCTTTAAACTGCTCAGACATGAGGTATTTGCTACTTCCTTTCCACAGAGCCAGAGCCAGCTGTGACAGATTGTTGGGCTCAGGGTTCTATGCCCAAAAATTATATTGCTCCACCAACACCAATACCCATGGAGGAGATACAAGAGGAACCAGAATCTGAAGAGCAAGTAGAGTAAGTTGTCATGTAATTTTGAAGATGGTTCCTGTGTGTATTTCTTGCATACTTCATTTTGCTTCATCTATCATAAATTAAAATGTTGTTCAATTTGTGGACTGATATAGTTCAGATTGTTGTGCTTAGAAAGGTGTGGAATTTTACATTTAGATTTTATTTGTAACAAAGGTGTTGTGGGGGTGGGGGTT
>JAWQUT010000022.1:2916793-2945855 GCA_033807755.1 Ellobium chinense
GACTCCGCTTAATCGCCCATCCTCGGGATCACGGAAAAAGTGGTCGATTAAGCGGAGCGGCGATTAAGCGGAGGAAGTAATTTCGGCCATATTTTTGGTAAGGAAATTAAATTTCTTTGATGTCGTGATTTGATATCGTGCATTGACACCTTCTTGGCACCAGACTCAGGACAAACTCGAGTTTGACGGTGTTGTAACACACAAAATTTTTTATCTCTCATTCGCCACCTCGCAGTAGCCCAGTAGACAATAAGGAGTAGGATGGCATGGTCGGGATAGACCGTTCATCCACATGGCACGTTCTCCGATCTAACCGAAATCCACCAGACAGGCGCAATCAAGGCGTGGGGGGAGGAGACCATACCACGGCTTTCGGCGCATTAGCATTATCGGATGGGCGAAGGCGGTGATGCGTAGCGTGGGACGAAGGGGGACAAGGGGAGGGGGAGGTGAAGAGAAAGGGCTTATCACACCTATTTCGGGATGGCAGTTGTCACTCAGTCAACCGGTCTACCATCCGTCGCACAGTAAAAGTTAAACCGTCTGTGTACATTATTTGTTTGTCAGCTGTAACCCTTCAACTGCTTATCTTTGAACTCATGGGCGCTGAAGAGTGGTCGATTATCCGGAGTGAGGGGCGATTATCCAGTGACTTTTATAGAGAAAAAATTCGGTTCCCTGGGAAACGAGGCGATTAAGCAGAAAAGGCGAATAAGCGGAGGGCGATTAAGCGGAGTCGACTGTAATAATTGTGTAATTTTATGTAAGGATAACATTTTGCAAACCGTCTTAACTCTCTTGATGCAGTGATAGTATATATACTACTGTCCACTTGCTATCATTGAGTGTGGCAATAGTATATACATATGTATTGCTCAGCAATGGAGTTGCTAGCATGGACTGTAACCCCTAACATACTATTAAAATTGTGAAAAGGAGTGAACTTTCAAACAAGTATGCTTGTTTACAGTCATTCTCAGTTTTATTGAAAACTAAACACACATCCTTATGAGTAAGAACTGTCTTGACTGCTAGGTTCGTGTATTACGTTACTTTGTAGTGTTGTATTGTTTCCCCTGACTGGAAGTAAGATGTTAAAATGATACAATGTGAAAAAAGGAAGCATCGATGATGAGTTGAGAAACCATCCATTTTTGGGCCAGCATATAAAAGGGAGCATAATCGCCTCTGTTTACCATTCATGGGTCATCACACAATCTGGACAGATGGCTAACACAGTTATATGCAGAGCTCCCTCCTGTTTTCACCTATTCCACTCCCCTTAGACCAGAATCAAAATGAAAAGTTTAGTGTGACAGCTGAGTGTTTGTCAGTGTGTGAGTAAAGTTGCCTTTCCTTGCCCAACGCTCCTCCATGTGGACTTTTCTATATTACATCAACCTTATTGTGTGTGTGTGTGTGCTTCAATCTGCAGAGATTGCATTATGCATTTGAGCCTTGCTAACATAAATAAACAAGTGCATAGAATAATAAAAAATACACTCTTATACATCTTGTCCAATTCCCTGCACAAAAGGGACAGACGTTTTGCATGCCAGTCCAACACACAGGCATTGTTTATATCGATCAGCTGACAGGCTGGCAATTGCCTCGCTCCCTGTAGCATTAGAAAAACTAGGTCACACAGCCAGCAAGCTGTATAGCGCATGGTCAGCTAGCACTACCAGTGTTAAGATGCATTGGTTACAGCATTCATGGAACATGATGGTTCAGATAATTCTGTGCTCATTTTATTAAGCAGTGTGGTCCCTTCCTACCTGTGTGTGAAGTATCTGGCTTAGCTGTATTTTAGTATTTTTCACTATATTTCTTCATCTTTCTCAGGTGCAGACTGGGCGTCCACCAGGCACAAAGGATGTTATTTATGATGAAATGGGCAATGTAATAGCAGTCATGAAACTTGATCCTGAAAAGCTGCCAACTCATAAGTAAGCCTTTACATAATTTCTATATTGCCTTTTCATGATCTCATGTGATCTGCTAGACATGGGTGAGCTCATATGCACTATGTAAAAGAACTGTTGTTGAATCAGCCTTCCATAACTGACTTGTTCATGGTGAATACTCTCATGAAACCCTGTTCTTTCCTGCTGTTTTGTGTGGGTGCCATATTTAGGTGCACACGTAGTAATGTTTGATCTTAGTTATATTTGTCATGAATATTATGAGGGACATTCTACTATATTAAATATTTGGCAGACAGGGCCACCTTGCACTAGCTGACATTAAAGAAAGCCAGCTTAACAACAACATTCTCATGAAAAAAATCGGCCAAAGTATTTCATGGAAGAAACATCGTAAATCAATCAATGGTGCTTTGCTAGTTGTCTCAGTGGGCAATTTAACCCTTTCTTTTGGATCAGTTGCCAATGTCCATTCCTGAGTTTTATGGCATTGCCTGCTTTCCACCTAAGTATCATGATATTGAATATACAGAAATATACTGTTTTTGGTGATGTTTGTATTGATTTTGACAGAGTTGCACCCCCTGACATGATATTCAGAATAATGCAAGGGGTGCCTAGACTGGTAATTAAAGGGTTAAGAGTAAGACATTGACTGCTTGTTGTTGCAATATCCAACTGCTTGACCAAACAGTAAAAATAGTAACCGTTTCTGTTGCTTTTGGATGCATGGACATCTTAACTCTACCAAGAAATATAGTCAAGACAGGATGTAGTAATTCTGGAAATCATTGTTTTGCAGCTAGAGACAGCTTACATCATCACAGTCACAGGCAGTTCACCTATCTCATTTTAAGAGTTTTTCAGGGGAGGTAATAACTGTAAGAGACAATGCAAGAAAACTCTTATTTAAAGCTTTGGTGCAGTTTTTTTTTTAAGCAATGACTTTATGACATACTTTGTGACAAGTGATGATGTATAGCATTGTAGTAAGTATAAAAATAGCCCAGTCTGCAAATTGCCTGTAATCTGCCTATGATGATATGCTACTCTTTGTGACATATATTTCATTGACGATCTGTCCATTGTTTTTCCTCCAGGGTGAGTGTGAAGTATCATGTTGTAGACCCAGCTGTGGAGGCAGCCCAGGCCAGGCTGGATGCTATGAGGAAAGGAAAGTCCACAGGCAGCAAGCCCAAGAAGATGAAGACCAGCAGGACTGTGGCAGCAGTAGAGTCTGTCACCACTGGTGCAACAAGTAAGCATTTTTTGTATCAGATATTTCGTATACCCTCCAGCATAAAAAAGAACAAAAAAATATCAGAAAGGATGTTTAACCAAAGGAGTAAGATTTTACGCCTATTTACTTAAACATAATAATTTGCTGCTTAGGGAGCAGATAAAGTAAACATTTGAAATTTAATGTCTGTGACTTATTGAACTTCTGAATTTATCCCCATTTGAGAAAAGTTCAACAGAGGATATTATCACCTCATGTGCCAGTATTAAATGCTGGTCGGTATATTTTGTCTTGATGGAAAATACAGTATGAATTATAGTGGAACCCTGGTAACATACTCACTCCTTCAGCAACAGCCCTTTGGTATTGATCCAGGAGGATTTGTTATCCTATCATTATACATAATAAGCAAAATAGTTAGGATCTGTAAGCGGAGTTATGCTAAGAAGTGGGTTTCAATAAACCATCACAGTGTTAACAAGATTGTACTGTACTTTTTCATGTATTATTCTTTACATACAACACTGGTTTATAAAAGCAAAGATGAGAGGGAGGAGGATTATGATTTTCCATTTAGTACTCTCCTAGTTTTCAGTGTAATTGTTTTGATAAAGAAATGTTTCAAGGAATGAGGAAGAAATATTTTGAGGTCGATGCTGTGTACTGTGTGAAATCAAATTTGAAAGACGTCATTATCATAATTTATTTCTTTCCTTTCTGTTTTGCAGCCAGCAAATCCAAGCCAGCTGTATTTACATCACATGTTGCACCTTTGCCACCACCTTTGGTAAGTGTAAATATTCAAGCAGTAAGGAAAGACATGAGCAGTACAGTACTGACATGTCATGTATATTCTCACACTATCTTTAGTAAGAAAAATGAACATCCAACAAAAATGATGAACTCAGTTATCTATATACAAGCAGATCTTATCATAGCAGAAAAAAATTGTAGCCTAAATTCAACTCTGATGGCAAATTTTAAGTAAAAAATTTTTTTTTTTTTTTTGTAAAATGCTGTGTGGGTCTAATTCTGCACAGATTGCAATAGGCTATAGGTGGTCATGTTTTTTCACCAACAGTGGTGTGATTCCTGCCTCCAAATTTATAGACAATGGATTTCCCCTCATCTAGATAACCTCTCACATCGAAATAATCTTATTACATTTGTAAATTGGCATCCACTACCTGTTACGCTGTGAGCAGCCAAATTGGTGTATGAGGCTAAATTTCTGAAATTTGCTTTTTATTTAAAAGGGATTGGGTCACTGGATTTTTCTCAGCTTTTTTACTTACAGTGATGTGTTTAAATACAATTATTTCGAAAAGCGGAGCTGCATAAATGTGTTTGGTAATTTGCTTCATACTCACCAATGCGGGTGCATTGAATAGTCCCTCTAGAAAATAACCTTAAGTGTATATTTGTCATCAGGAATTTAAAAATGTTTTTGTTTATGTTCTCCTTATTCACTCTCACTATCTATTCTTATTTCTCTCATTTTCTGTCTGCACACATTTCTTATTTTCTCTCAATGTTCAACAGCCCAAATATATTTCCATTATGCATTAGTTCTTTAAGAACCATACCTGGTAAATCAAACAGATTTCATCTCATTTTCTCTTTTCCAACCATTTCCAACTATAGAGGGCCCCACTATCAGCAGTTTCTATCAGTCAGTCAGCATCTGAAATGGCACCTCATAACAATGCGGTATACCAATCTGAAATTGTTGACTGCAGTGGCTGGTGGATCAACCTCATAATTTTAGACAAAAAAATGAGTTTCTAATTTGAACTGGACTTAAAAGTATGTGATTATCTAGCATATGCATGCCTTAGACCTGAAAGCTCATGACTGTGTTAAGTCTCATAATGCTTGGCCTCTAGTAAGGCATGAGTGCCTGAATGCAACATCTGATTACATCATGCTATTGCCTGGTGCCACTGGCTCACTTTGATACCAGAGAAGTGTGTCTAGCCTGAGCTGAAAGAATGACAGCCGAAACCGTCATTGATAGCATAGATAGCATAGACAGCGCCCATAGACAGTTGTTAGAGCAACTAACTCCGCCTGTAGCACATCAAGGGTTGAAAATGTAAAAAGAAATTTTGCAAAAAATATTGTTCCTGAAGTAAAGTCCTAGTCCACACTCTACTAACATCTTGGGCAGAAGAATGTTTTGTGGGTCCGTGGGATGGCACTCGACCTGATGGAGCCAAGTTTGCAAGTGATGGGTGCCTTGTTGATTTGGCTGTTCAGGGTTTGCTTAACCATCATTGTTGAGAACAAATATGTAATATCTACAAAGATATCAATCATGTGGCTTACATTGCACTTCAGTCTGTAGATTGTATAAATTAAATAGATTTAACCATCTCCTTTTATGCTGAATCTAAGATGTGAGGTCTGATCTCCAGCCATCAATACAAAGTTGATGAATTTTTGTTATTATTATTTTCTGTGTTTGCTTCCCTTGTGATATTAATGTTTGTATTGTGGACTGCAAAAAGAGACCTTTTGAAAACAAATTTTATTCTGACATTTTATGTTTTTAATAAATCTATTGTGTGTTGATGTGTAGGGTCACATACTACTAATTAAATTACAAATGACCTTAATATGACAACACAAATGACATGCTAATTATTGCCCTTTTTTGACAAAGCAACTCATTCACAGCCAAGACCATATCGGGAGAAATAACCTCTACCGTTTACATTTAGTCTTTGCTAAATGGTATTTGAGTCACTTCCCTGATCATTATTTCATTATTTATTAGGGAAATCACATTTCATGAATGAAAAAAAAAAATTTTATTATTTTGATGTCATAGCGAAACAAAAACTTAATATCACAGAGTGCCTTTTTGCTTCCTTTATTTGTTTTCTTTCTTTACGGATCCAGCCCCATGTGGACTCAAGCCTTTTTGCTCATTGCCATGTGATTAAGTAAGCTGGTTCTATCTAATTGATACTGTAGGCCATAAAGAGTATTCCATACATCAGATCCTTGGTGTTTTTTTTACATTCCACCTTATATTTCATTTCAGCAAGTTTTATACACAGTTTGAAGGAGCTTGCAAGCGCTTAATGTTTCCCTGTAGATAATACTGTCAGTCCATACTCAACCAGCCGGTCATCAGATTCTATACAAAAGCATGCTGACACAAGCTTGAGGCTCACCTGAACCAATTCTATTGAACATTGTTTAACCTTACATATATGGACAAGTAAAGTGGCTGTATGCTTAATCCTAGTGTTAGTGCACTGCAATAACAGAGAGAATCCCTCCATGACATTAGCAGTGTTCATTGTAGTTACTGCATTACAGTAATTAACACAGAGGTTATGCATAGATGGTCACTGATTACTGTAATAAGCACACAAATTAAATGTCCTGTAACAAACAGGGACTCAGCCATTTTGGTGGTTCTGTCTTGCATACAAAGACACTCAAAAGTGTAGTTTGGACTTCATCTTGATGATTCAAAAACATCATTTACAATACATCACTGCTTTGTTAGAATATTTAATTCATTGACATGATGTTTCCTCGTTTCTTTCATAGATTGAAGAAATGGAAGTTTCTCATGGTGTGATTGTCAGAGAAGGAGGAAGAGTTAAGAAAGGACCAGGGAGGGTAAGAAAAATAATGCAGTGTATTTATCTTTGTAACTTTAGTCTTTGTAATTGCTTCCTCAGATAAAAGGATTGGTAATATTATCACTTCAGTAGAACCTTATGACATTTTGTCTAGAGTTGTTTGTCTCTGGTCAGTGGCTTTACACAGAGTTTGATGTTCTTGAGAATCTTGTTCATGTATGGCATATATAAGTAGCATTTGTCGTTCACTATTTATATGAGACTCCCCAGCTAATTTCATTTAGACTTGCTGTTTGTACTTGTCTTGTGGCATCAGTATTTCATACATTTTATCATGTTTCTCAGTTGAATACATTGAGACCCAGTTTGTTGTATATTTTTTTATTTTTCTTACTTCAATCTCGGCCCACAGTTGTAACAGTAAATTTAAAGCCACGTGATATCGTTTTACCTGTTAATTCAGTTCATCCTGTTAGCAAACAAGTTTAACAAGTTTATTAACCATGCCGTGCACTAGATGGTAGAGGGGCTGTCAAAATAAAATTTAATATTTAACAAATGGTGGGACAGACATGACAAATTAGACAGTACCACATTATTGACAATAAACATACAAAAATACAAATATACATAGACTAGTGAAGTTCATATTTTCAAGGAAAACAAGAATGAAGTGCTGTGACAGAAAAAAAAACCACAAGAATGAAAGTGCCATGAGGAAAAAAAAAAGCACAATAGTGGGGTATACAATCTTATGGGCAAAAATGAAAATGGGTATAACTGCAGATCAGATACTGGATGATGGCTATTCTGCTTTGATCTTATGATTCATTATGCTGACCTGGTAAATTCCCCATGTTTGTTAACTGTAAACCTTTTTTCACCTGTGTTTGCAAAGCCTACTGGCTCAGGCCACAATGCCTGGGTTAAAATTCAGCCAAGATATTAATCTAGGTCAGGTCAGTATGACCTCTCCACCCAATTTTTCGTCCTATTTTCCTTATTCTATGCGTGTAATGCGGATGCAAGAGTTTCCCCACTGCGTAAAGTGAATAGTGTTATTTTTCTAAGAACAAGGCGACTGTGCACACAGCACATGCTGCACAGCAAGGAGATTAGCCTGATTTTACTGATGTGTCGACCCGTCTTAGCAACAAAAGTTTTCATTGCAATTTTCTTTTGGTGGTTTGATGCATGCAGTATATAATTATTCTAAACAGCACACTTTTCACACTGGCTTAGGTTCTTTTTATTTCAAAAGCAAAACAGAATAGGTGGACATGGAACTGAACATGATCCAGCTGCAAAAAACTTTATTTTGAGAGTTTGATTCATCTGAAACTTACAACCATGATGAGATCAAATTGTATTTCTGTGGCATACACAGCTAAACTGGGCAGTATGAAGTACTGATAGGATTTTAACCCATGAAATCCTCTGTCTTTTGCCCTAATAAAATGTGCTTTCCCCTAGGAGAGCCCAGACAAAAAGCACTACACTTAGAAAATAAACAGCAATGTGATGAAGTTACGATTAATCAGTTACTTTTATATGGATAATTTAGTATTTTGTTATGTGAAAAGATCTGTTATTGGGCGGAAGTTGCAGTTATCAGGCTTGAAATTAAACGGAGTTAAATAAATGCATTCACTATCATTGTGACCTCAGAACTGATTTTTTTTTCTCTTTTCTTCACACTACATGCACCACCACTTCATATTGGTGAACAAGACAGGAATTTTAGGTTCCCATGCTCAGAGGCTTTAAGAGTACTGAGTTCAATGTGACTTTTTCTTTATGTTTCATCATCTCATTGTGTACAGTTTGTACATATTCTTGTTAGTATAGATGGGAAAACTAAGCCAGTTGTTAACCCATACCATCTCCGAAAAGCTATCACTATTTGTTAGCTCTAACTGTCCTGTCTCATAACTGTGAACCCCTGAAGAGACACCTTATTAAATGGTATCTCTGTTAATTTTACACTTTTTGTTTTCAGTTATTGCTTCAGCCTGTGTTTGCACAGCAGTACTGTTGTCTCTATTTAAGAATTCCTGAGATCCTTTAAACATTATACAATCTTTGTGCTGCTCTCATTATAGACTTGCTTGGCCTATGTATTTTAAGGGCCATTGATTCAGCTGTGTATATGCCAGTTGCTCATTTCTGTTAGAATAAGTGGCTGTGCACTGAAACACAATCATAGGGTTCTTATTATCTGATTGGGAAAAAAGTATCTAAGGACACTGAGCTATGTAAATGTTTCATTTTATGTTCTGGCAGTGCTGGTGACATTATCTTGTCCTGCTTGACAGACCAAAACTGTTATTATTTTCTGTTGGAAGTTTTTCATTAATCACAGGCCTTTGAAGAAAACTTCTAATAAATACTGTAGGACTGTTATTTCTGCATATGGCTTGTTGATGGAGAAATTGTGGGTAGCCACATACTGTATGTGCAGAATATTTTTTGGGATGTCACAATGTAACATTAAAACTGAGAATTATGCACAGTTTACAAAAATTCATTAAGGTGTGTATGCATATATATGACATATTATCTGGGCTGAAGTTGTTTGAAGAGATTATATTCTCATAATACTGAAAAGTCACCAGACCAGGAAGAAAGAAATCGTCAGGTAGCTTTACAGAAGTTGTAATATGGAGGAAATACCCTGAGATTGTCTGCATAGAACCATTTAAACTACTTGACAGGAAAATCCAAGCGGCCATTTAATCTCCATGTCGTTACTGTCAGTGAAAGCATTGAAAACTAATCCAAGATTATGTGCACTGTGCCATTGGATTGCTCTTTCAGTTGCACTTGCCTTTTTTACAACCTCAGTGCCTTTCCTGTTTTGAGGGTTTTGGGGCTAGACTGCCTCCTTACACCATTCTAGCCTTCCATTAGCAGTTTGTAATATGTTTCACTAAAGCTCTTGAGTTTTCAGTATTTAATTATCGTTTTCTGTTCCTGTTATCTCGTGTAAATCTGAAAGTTGTATTTTTCAAAGCTACAGCACTTGCCATTTCTTTCATTTTATTGTTTTGTACCCAAATCAACTTCACAAAAAAAAATATGGTAGGAGAGTTTGCGTCATTTGTTTTTTAGGTAAGAGAAAATTTTGTGCCCAGTGGTTTCATTCAGGTTGACACTATTTTCCAACATTGCAAAATGAGTTTTAAGGTTAACTCTTGTTTTCTGGTACAGCTGGAAAATCTAAATCTTTAAACTTATGGCTTGAATCATTTTTTTTTTGCACTTTCTTTTCTGTTTCCAGTACTATAGAAAGCTTGATATTCTGGAGGAGAGCCAGAAGGGGATGCAGCCAGTCAGTCTGAGAATCACCAACCCAGGCATCACCGTTGGGGACTTGCTAGACAGACACACACCTATTCTCCGCCCACTGGGAGATACATCCCCCCTGCCTCCTATAGTGCCACATCCCCCTCACCATCCACAGCAGGTGTCATAGACAACCATCAAGACTAGAATTCAGAATGCACAAAACCGTACCGAAAATTAAGTATAGGTCTAGGAATCACCATTTTGCCTCAGATGCTTCACTTCTAGGTTTGGAATCATGTTTTCAAGAATATGATAACTGAGATGTCATTTTTGAATGACGAAAATATTGTTTGATAAAAGTTGTTACAGCCTGAGGCAGCACATAATTTCTGAAATGTTCAGTAAAAAGAGAAAAGTGGCTGCAATGGAACAGGACTTCCAGACCTATGGGAGATATCAGAATAATATTGCCACAGTCTGTCCTGTATGTAAACACACATGGTTTATTTACATATATATATATATAGAAACTGGAGCCTGAAACATGTTATTCTGTTGACATTTCACTCATGAAGACTTAGTTGAGAAACGTTCATATGAAAAGCATGTGGGACAAGAAAGATCCTTGAACAGGGAAGTAATTGTCAAATCTGGTCAAGTTAGGCTTATCAGTTCTACTTGAACTCCATTTTTTTTAACCAGGCAAGTACTTCGCAAGGTACATACTTTCAACCTGGAACATGTAAAGTGCACCTACAATGCTTGTCTTGATTTAGATTTCATGGGCTGCCACTGAAGGCACATGTGAGAATTCATTCAACTCAATGCTTACAGATCTTAAGAAACTACAAAAGAATTCCTGCATATTTCCATAACTATTTTGGGGCTGTCTGGAAGAACTTATTAACTTGCAGAGGTGTCCACATTTCTCAGGATGCAAGATTTTGTCAGCCAAATTAAAATCTATCTGGGAATACCTGAATGAACTGGTAAACTTGCTTTTGTGAAAGATCAAGATTTTGCTAGCCTAATTAAAGTCAGTGTAGGGATATCTGGATATACTGTTTTTCTTTCATAATGTGAAGGTGTTCACATTTATCGGAGAGTGAGATTTTGTTAGCCAAATTAGTTTTGTTTTTTTTTTTGCTAGCCAAATTAGTCAGTCTAATGTGTGTTTGTCAAAGAGCAGGATTTGCTAGCCAAATTAAAGCCAAGATGTAGGTCTCCTCATTTTGAGAATGGCATAAATAATCATGCCATAAGTCCCTGATCCTTCTTTTCTTGCTTCCAGCAAATGTGACTCCTATAGTACTCAAACTGTCCGTTATCAGAAAGACATTCAAATAGATATTGTTCAGATATTTCTGAAATTGTAAGCTGTGAACTTCTTGATCAGTTTTAGCAATTCTGTACCACTAACATCTTATAAAATTACAGATAATAAGTTTGATGTGGGTATCATTCTTTTTTTTCAGTCTGAAGCTAATGATGTCAAGCATGAATATTTTCAGAGCATTTGACATTTTAATGATATGATGTCTCCTAGTGTGTGTTAGAATCATTCATTGAAATCAGACCGTTCGCTTACACATTTTACATATGTACCTATGTGAAGATATGTCTGTGAGAAAGAGTGAGTGAAAGTGAGAGAAAGAGAGAAAGAGGAATCTACTTAATGAAAATGTGATAAGCATTTGGAAATTGCAGCAGTTGTTTTCCTTTTATTTCACAAACTGAAAACCTGTAAAGTTTGGAAAAGAGGAGATTGAAATTAGCAAATTTGGTATAACCCAATGTGATTTCAGAATCTTCTTCCAAAGTAAACACAACTTTAGCCATTGCAAGTCATGACCTGTCAAAGTAAATTTTATGTTTCACGGTGTGGTGTTTCTATATAGTCAAACTTGTTTACAACAGCCAAAACTTGTCTGCAGCAACCACATCAGGGACTAACCTGACTGATTTGTCATGAACTGGTATTATATTTAAGGGGGGGTGCGCCTCCTGGGAGTGAATTCGTGAATGCTTGAACTAGGGACTTTTTAAGCTTTAAAATCAGATTCAGCATGGTCAAATTAGAGGAAAAATGTGGATTTTTGTTTTGTTTTGTGTACGGTTGCCTAGGCACGCCGCCATATTGGATTTCGTGTGTTGAAAATGAGCTATTTTCAAAAGCCTAAGGCTCCTAGAGTTTTGAATGTGATCATTTCAAATTTTGTACACTTATAAAATAGCTCTATAAAAATAATAAAATGCATTTGTTTTTTGTTTATTTATCATACAATGTCAGTAAAAAAATTTTGAAATATGTGTGTTGACGGATGTGTATTTTTCTCAATTTTCCACCAGATAATCGACTTTTTTTCAAAAACGTGAATTAAATCTAGAAAAAAGGATGCATTTTATTGAAACACATTCTATGGGATAGATATATTCCAAATTTGAAGTCAGTCGGTTCAGAAATAAAAAAGCCTTAGGGAAAAAAGTGGAGAAAAACAACATTTTGAGAAAAACGCATTTGAAGTTTTGATAGCGCGTTTATACAAGGCTAAGATGACCATCTAGAGGTGCCCTTTCAGGGCATAAAACGGATGTTTCTGGCCTCAAAGATTATTTTCTCATAGCAGAAAAAGTCAAAGTGTCTAAAAGTACCAAAAGCCCAATTTCGATATTTTAACCCCTAGACCCCCTTTTCAGAAGGCGCACCCCCCCTTAAATGGTTCATTCTCTAATACAACATTCAATTACACTTATTATGAATTTCATGGAGTCCTTTATGAAATTCATGGACCCGCAAATTTATTTCATACGAGTTTATCTCGCATTATCTTAATAAAGAAAAGCGGCAACAGATGCATGGTATCACATGTCTCGTAGCACAGTAGCCAAGAACTTGTGTTGCAACGCTTTACTGTGTGATGCTGCAATAGATATTCAAGCTTTGTCTAGCTTTGAGGGCAAAGCAGGGACGTGGTTCACTTATTTCAGGCTGATTTTTTATACGATATAAAGTCACCATTGTTTAATCGGAAAAAATGGGGTGGTTGGGGAATCAAATGCTTTATAATAGGGATGTTGTTAGGCTAGACACTAGAGACACACCATAATACGAATGATAAAACTTTATAAGAAAATATTGAGACTTGCAAAATGTTTCGAAGCAACACTTGTTTCATATTAAAGGTTTTTGGAAAAAAGTATTTGAGTGTATGAGACATACAGCAGTTTTTCTTATTGCTGACATCTTTAATGCCTAATCAGATGTCTGTCTTATAGGTTTGTTGTTCAAATTGAACAATTCGGAATAAAATGCTTAGGATACCTTTTTTTGAAGTGTATATTTTAATGTTTGCTCTTCGGACTGTGATATGCACTTTTGTGAGAGCAACTGTCCTTTTTAGTATACAGTATGTACACCTTACAGTGATAAAACTTGAATTTTATACTACCCAAACTCATGTGTTTAGTGGCTTTTGATGAATGGAGATACTGTATTTCTTCTTTTCTCTCTTTCAGTTTTGTTTCATTTACCAGCACGTATTATCTCTTTTACAGTCAGTATACATCAGAATTACTGATCCACTTGTGCACCTTAGTTAAACATACATCAGGTATTTCAAGTATTGATTAGGGTAGGGCAGCAGATACATGTACAGCAAGAGAGGAGATCACAGGCATTACAGACAATGATGATGATGATAATAATGATGATGATGAAATAAATTGATGATGATGATATGACTAACAATGTGTAGTGGGTACTTTGGAACATGTAATTTTTTTTATTGTTTGGTCCAGCTATTTCGTCAATCAATTTTATTTTTGTCAGTGACTTTCAGTCTGTAACCGTCTTCTTATCGACATGGTCGCCATAACAAATGTTATGATGGAAGTGTATGTTTTGGTCCTGATATTTCATCATCCAATTTGTATGTTAGTGTTCATTAAATTGGCAAGCATGTCATTAGAATATGGTTTTTATGTTTATAGTTTTGGCTTGTCTACATGGAAAATATTTTTCATGGAAAACAAACGAGCATTTAGTTAACAACCTGATGTAAACAAATTTACTGCATGGTGCAGTTCTGTCGTCCCAAGACAGAGCAACATATCTGTGCATTTCATGATTTTGAGGAAAATGCACAAAATTTCAGATGCTTAGCCTGTCTAAAGTTATGAATGCTTCTAATCATGATTTTGCATAGTGTTAGTTCTAAGTATTACCTGTTTTTTAATGCAAGGTTCAACAGATCATACTGTTAACTTTTGGTAGAAAAACACATCAAAGCAGATAAGGTGTTCAGTACGTCGTTCTGCCTTGGGAATTATAGATGCGTCGCTCTGCCATCGACTGTGTGGTTGTGAACACTCACTTACATGGGTTTGACGCTTTGAAAACTACTATTTCAGGTGCAGATACGTCTACCTGCCTTTGACACAAAAAGGATATGGGCAAGACAAGTCCAACAAGACAATGAAATAAGAAAACTCGATTTTGTCAGATACATCGCTCTGCCTTGGGACGGCAGAGTTAACTCTGCTTAATCAAAATCTGGATAATCGCAACACTTTCTATGCTAGAAAATGCTATATTTCCCTATAAAATTCCCTGGATAATTGCAAAGTCTTTTAATCACAAAATTTTCTGTGTTCCTATGGAGTTGTGACTAGGCAGGGCTGATTGTACTTGCTGCAGTTCAGGGAAAGGCAAGTTTACAAAACCAGACAGTTAAGATCACAACCAGTTCACTAAAGAAAAAGCCTTAATATCAAGTTTAGCTCAGTTCTATGAAAATTGAGTTCATATGAGATCAGTGTCTTTGGTTTTAGAAATCGACATTTGGTTCTGGCCGTCAAGGAGAATGCGAACTGAACTGAAATTTAGGTAGAAGTTCAGATCCACATCAGTTCATCCAAAATAGCTGTTAGGCTACGCTCAGATCAAGTTCATGTGAACTGAACTTACGTTCATGAACTGCGTTCATGTGATCGTAGTTCTGCCCCATCTTACTGAAATTCTCATTTGGTGAGGATGCAGAATGGGCTTCAACAGGTGTGTAATACACAATGATGCAACTTCCATCATTATTTAGCTTTAAACAAACAAAACCAGTAAATGGCTGCGCTTAGATGTTTAAAGAGGTAAAGGTGTCCACATGGTAATGAATAGGCAAAGCCAGAGCGTGATAACCTGTCATAGAAGCATGTTCATGTATTGCAAACAAGCTGCAGCCATGAATGTTATTGTTATCTAACAAAAATCTATGTTTAGAGGGGAGCTGATGTGGAATAGAATTCCTGAGCTTCACTTCTTCTTAACCCAAACAGATACATGCGTTTAAACCCAGTAGGCAAAAGCCTGTTTAGATATATATCTTTATGTAAATATGCATGGGTAACAAAATTATTGGCAAAAACTTTGCCTTTCTTGTTCGAGCCGTCGACGCTCTGAAATGTGGACATTGATAAGGATGAATGGATTCTTGTACAAGGATGCTTTCTAGTGGCGATTCTCCTTTGCCCCTTCCCCCTCCCTCTTTCCTCCCCTCTCTCTTTCCTCTCCAACCCCCCNNNNCCGAACACAGAAGCTAATATTAATAACCAAAACGAAAAAAAAAAAAACCTGCATAATATTAGACTTGTGACGCTCCGATTTTTCTTTTAGATGAAAACGTTTGAATGCTGAAAACAATGATGGGCGTATTGTCAAGCATCAAGGGTGATAGCAATCTTTATACATGTGCAGAGCACCTGAAATCAGTAGATATTGTTGGGATAGTCAGTCAACCGGGACCAGTACCACAGCACTCCATGTTGTCAACAGGATGTGTGAATCAAGGTCTCTTGACTTATTTAGGAACGCTCCTGGATCATTAATACCTTGATTCACCGAGCGCCGCTAGAAGGGTGATGGGGTATAGAGTCTATTTAAAGGGACACGGGTAGTTTCTGCTTCTCAGCTAAGTAAGTTCACATTATTTTTTTTTTTTAATTTTAAGCCGCGTATATTTTTTGTTCCTTTCTCCCGACAGTTTCCGAAAATAGAAAACATTGCACGAATGTCAGGATTTTCACCCTATGCGTGCCGCAATTACTCCATGCTGCGTGACGTTAAAGAGCGAGATAGACTAGTAGATGATGGGTCTAAAGAGTTTGTGCATGCGACTGCACCAGTCGTCTGCAAGCCACTTTCGCTTTATGACGTCACGCAACAAGAGTAATGGCGGCATGCAGAGGGTGAACATTCCGACATTCCAACGGTGTTTTCTCACAAACGGACAGGCGAAAGGAAATCGGGCGCGATTTAATGTTTGTGGAAAAAGAAAAATTGGTATTTTTAGGCTATGAAGCAAATCTCCACCCCTGTCCCTTTAATTTATATCGGGTAATATCCCGTTTTGGAGAGTCAGTGTAACGTTCTCAACATTTCATTATATAACTAGGCGACACGTTTACTACATATCCGTCCACACACAAATAAAAACGTGTGACCTCTTCCAGATAAACACGATCAATCTTGCGCACTCCTGGATGCACAGGCTGGCTCTCTCTCTCTCTCTCTCTCTCTCTCTCTCTATATATATATATATATATCTGTTTCTCTCTCTTTCTCTCTCTCTCTCTCTCTCGTTCACTCTTAAACACGTATACACACACACACACACACACACACATACAGATATACATACATAACACGCACTCCTATGCAGCAAATATGTGTGGCGGCATGGGAAAACCCCGACAAAGTCGCAACAGCACAAACGGAGTAAAGTGCAAAAAACACTTCAAAAGTAATTTCTAATGAAAAACTAGTTCTGCACATTTTCTTGACATTTAGACTTTACTTTATCATGTCCTGGAATATTTTACAAAAATACGACCTGTAAATGCTTTAATTTGATGATTTTAGAACACCTCTAATTGTGAAAATTGCTAGAATCAAACTTTAAATGCGTTTTTCTCTGTTTACTTTTTCAAAATGTTTGTCCTTATTTTCTTTCATATCTTTGTTCATAATTAAGATAAATCAGAAATTAAAAAACCACTGTATTCAGCTCGAAAAAAGCTTTCACATGATACCAATATCTCCATAACTCAAAAATTTTCATTTGTCATGGTTTTCCCATGCCGCCACACATAATATCTCTGAAGATGCCAAAGATAGGAAATTATACAAGAATGAATAATAGAACTTTAGGATTGACTCATATCAGGTGTCTCTGTGTTGAATTAAGTTTGATAATATGTGTGGCAATATAATGTGTTTCACCAGCAATATAATGTGTTTCACCATCTATGCCCGGCTAGTGTATATTTAGTATGGTCTGTCATCTACATCTGACTGGCAAATTTGGAGTGGGCATGCCCAATTTGTAGCCTATAATATAAGAACCTGCTAACAAGGATTCACCTTGGGTGGTACAGTAATCAGTAAATATGACAAACAATAGAGAGCTATTATGTTCAAGTTCAGATGTCTTTTGGACTGTTGTTATGATATAGGAGACATTCGCATGTGACATTTCCTGGTGCTACGATCATAAATTGTTAGCGTGGTATTACGATCATAAATTATTGACGTGGTGTTATGATCATAAATTATTGACGTGGTGTCATGATCATAAATTATTGACGTGAAACTCACAACTGATACTAGTTCGTAACGTGAAGTATAATCACCACGCCAGGAAACACCATTTGCACTTACATATAACATGACAAACAATGAAGGGGTTTTATTTTCAAGTTCGGATCCCTTATGGCAAAGGAGACATGGGCATGTGCATTTCCTGGAGTTTCTAGTTCAAAGTGCAGTATGATCATAACTCCAGTGAAAGTCATATACACGTGCCTACCTCAGCCAGAACAGTCAGTGAGAGATCCGAACTTAAAAATAAAAACTCTCTGTTGTCTTGCAGATAGGGTTAGTGGACGCTCTTCATCCGGTACAGTTATGCTGTCTTTCCTATTTCTGACCTTCAACATCAATGCATGCATTGTTTGCGGATACACGACTGGAAGCAGATCCTGCAGAGTTTTTATCGCCACTTCTTGTGTCGCATGGAACTTTCCGGGATAATTCGACTTCTTACTCACATTGACACGAGCAAAACTCACCACAGAATGCACGCATTTACAAAATTACTCATGTTCGCATGAAAGACAAACTTGTCACTGAGAGCACGTGTGGTATGACTGTTTCCCTGGGCTCTATTTTCGTGTCTCTTGAGATAGAAAGTCTACCAGAGAAACAAAATTGCCTATAATCGACCTTTCCTTTTTCTTTCTGATCAACAGCTAGCACACCACTCAGGCTATATCTTGTTATACCGGAAACAATATGACTACCGGAAGTAGTGCTCGCTGTTATTGTCGAGTCTCGTAGTTTGTCAGAGGAATGAGTTACAGAGGCGCATTGTGGAAAGTATTAGATCTATCTGTACTTGCAAAGTCTGGCTTGATATTCACAGCTTTTTGCCATCATGAAGTCATGATACTTCGTCACCTCACCACGCCCTGTGAACAACAATAACAATAAAAGCTGCTTTCTGGCAAACCCTGTCTATTTCCTTGATGCTTTTAAGAGCACAGCCTTCTTTGCATATTTCTAGCATTGATTATTGTCCTTGCTCCTGGAGCTTTATCTTCCTGCGCTGCGATTTGCGATGTTGGCTTCATTATGGTAGTTGTGGGCTATTTTTCACAAGCATACTAAACAACGCATATGAAATGGTTGAAGAAAGGTACTTTCTGCATCTCTTTAGTTTGTGAAATTGCTGTCCAGAGTTGGCAGTGTGTTGTTTTCGTTTTCCTCTCGCCCCTACCCATAATCTGATCCGTCAATAAGATCACAGCTCCCATACATCGCTTAGGATGGCCTACACTATAGAGTTGGACAGCGGTTTCTATCCCTCCTGTGCGAAAAAAAAAATTCGCCGCCTATGACACTGTTGGGAGCACTACCAACCAGGATGTTAAGATCCAAACTTACGACATTCTTGGCGAGGTTTCTGCTGTGTTGAATAGAATAATGCTGCAGCTCTTAGTCATTCCATGTCATACTCGACTCTTTACTCTTCTTTGATAAAAATAACATCTTTATCTCCACACAATCTTTAGCCATGTGTCACCCAAACGAACAACAGTAACGAACAACAAACGTGTCCTTTGTCATACTCAAATCTCGCGGCACCATCTACGGGCGACAGACTGGACTACAGCGACCTTACTTTGGATCTTCCCGCCTTTAGAGCTTGCGCATAAACGATGGGATCTCTTACCACTATAAGAATTACATTAGCTCTGCGTGTTGAACGCTTCTAAGGATGCATTCACAGCCGATGCTATAGTGTAATTGTTATGATGGTAAGAGATCCCATTGTTGATGCGCATGCTAACAAATACTTTCTTTATTGATTTTCTCTTTTTACGGGGAGGGGTCTCATAAACTGATTGCGGAGCATTGGTTACCGATACATGTACTGTACTTTGCAAGATAATAATATCATTACATGGCATAACACAGTATACAAGAAATACAAGTACAAGACAAAATCCGCGGGAACAAAGAACTACTTTCGGTCTAAACAGAGTTTCGGTTTAGACAGACAAATCTAAAAAGAAAATAAACGGGGCTTCTTGTATCCTTTTTGTTTTAGCGGTACTTTCAATGTAACCGTTTTCGTTTTCACCGCTGTTCACCATATTATAAAATAAAGAACAAAAATTATGCATTAGTAAGAAAGTAGTTGCGTTTTAAATAGGATAATTTGTCTACTTTCAAACTGCCAACAGTAGATCATAGATTCTCTCATTAATCTCAGCGTTATCAGCTGTGGGTGGACCTATAATTAGACCTTGCATCCCAAAATCTTCTTGTTTATCCTCTTATTGCCATTATTTTCTTCGTTTTCTAATACAGTTTTTTTCCCCTCTCCTAAAAAAAGTCACTCAACTGAGATAGGCGAACTGCATATGATTGTGACGATGTAAATTATCCAAATCTATAAGAACGCGAAAATTATACACCACTGAATCATGGAACGAGCAACTGTCAGAATTCATATCTGTGAATAACTGTGTTAAACAGTGACAAGTTTGCCAAGAAATTTAGCCCGATTTCTGAGCAAGAGAGTAAATGACAGACATGATGTGAATACCACTGTTCTGAAACGGTAAAAATTAAGAAAACAGCATGCTGATAGTCAATCCCTGCGGATAATTTCATTTCAAATCCTAATAATTTGCACCAAGAACTGCAAAAGTGGCATGCAAAAAGTGGTAAAATTTGCGCCAAAGTGTGCAGGAACAGCTTCGTAACTTCATTGCATTTATCACCACGTCGTATTGTTTACAACAATACCGCTGCAAAGCTGTAAAAATGGAATATATTTTCTGCATACCGTTGACACAGTATTGTGACCGTGGCATTAAACAGGGCATTGTTCGTCTAAAATCAGCAGAATTTGCACCAATTTAGCGGAAAATGTCTAAATTAGCGAACATTCGCAAAATTGCCTCAAAGCCTAAAAAATGCGGAAATTTGCGGCAATTTGTGACCCCAATTTTCAGGGGCGACAGTATAATGACTTACAGTGGCTGTGTGTAATAGCTGGGAGCAGGAATCGTTACCGGAAATTAGTTATCGACATGATATTTCGATGTCGATTTAAGAAAGCTGTAAACTCAAGAGAAATGCACTCTTTTATACGCTTACAGATGGATATAATAAGCAGATGACGCTTTTAACATGTTTTCCATAATATAATATAATATAATATAATATAATATAATATAATATAATATAATATAATATAATGTAATACAATACAATACAATACAATACAATAAAATATAATATAATATAACATAAGATAACATAAGATAATATAGATCTAAAGTGCTGATCTTGCTGTAACAAGGTCTGCATTTGTATCACCGCAAGCTAAGTTTCTCTAAGCTTGGTTACACTTTGATGAATCTTTCAGCCTGTATAATTGTCTTAGAGAGTTGTCACGGATCCAGTATTTCATATCTAATCTTCAGGCAGTGTTTTCTGCAGACCGCGCGATTTAAATTTTGACACCACCCCAAAAAAGCCATTGAACGCGCGCACTGCCCTCCTTTTCTTCCCTGCACTCAAAAGCTTGCATCACGTGAGATAAACCTGAAAATCTACAAGTGTCGCCCCTCAAATTGATGACAACGGGGAAGGGGGGGGGAGGGGGGTGTCGCGCCCAGCTCATACGAGCTGGAGAAAACACTGTTCCAGTAAAAGTCAACACAGAATTAGCAAGCTTTTTAGCTTACAATCTTGGGCTAATTATGAAGAAAAATCCGCCCACACGTTTATATTTAGGTGAGGTCATACACTTAGGTTTCCTCGAAACCTTTGGGGCGGGAATTTCATTGTCATCTCGGGGTAGTCGAATTTCACAAACAGAATTTATGACTGCGAAACAGATTTATTATTGTTGTCAGTTAAGACGTTAAAAGTGCAATACAGTATCAAGTATTTTTTTTCATTATGTGGAGTATACAACCTATGTTAACTTCCATAAGCCCAAGAAAAATGAATTTTCAAACCTCTCCACTGTGGTGTTATTAGCATGTTTGGAGCTTCTGCCTCTTCCTTGTTTTTTATCCTTGCCTACGTGACAGCAATGGCTGCTCTGAGAAATGACAAAAATGTCAAGATTAAAAATTTTATAGTCATTATTGTTACTGTTACTGCTGCTGCAGTTGCTGCTGTTGCTGACTTGTTATTGATGAGGTTGATATTCATTTTGCTTGTTCTGTGATATTTCAGCCATAAGACTAGGTACCATTTTTATTTTTTTCATGTCCACAATATATTACGCTGAAAAGCGACACAGGACTATATATATATATAAATCCAGAGAAAACTGGACACGAAAACAAAAAAAATTAATCGCTTCTGAGCTGTGGAATTATCTCTCCGCTTTGTATTGTTCTCAGTTTTCAGTTTTAAATGCTTCACAGATAAGGATGGCTATCCATTGCAGTCTCTGAGTACCTCCGACCAGGAGCTCTGTATTTACGGAAGCCATAATGTTTTTGCATTGGTTTTTAAAAGCCGGCAGGCTCATGGGAGTGACAAAAAGACCGGTTCTTTTATTCTGTGCACGATCTTTCGAAAATTCTAAGCAAAGGCAGTATGACTCTCCATTTGCAAGCATGCTATGACGGCTGCGGCTGATGCGGAGGAGCCAAAAAATAATGCCCTGACTTGCGCTGACTGTCTTTGTCACATTTATTAGCATACATAAGCTTACCACCGCTTTTTTCTTGCCACATCCCCTTCATCGATAAAAAGTTCAACTAACAAATTTGAAACCATAGATGGTAGCTGCCTTTGTTGCCGAGCTCCTACTTCCGATGTGACTCAAAAAAAAAACAACACTAAAAATTTTCTAACTAATGCCTATAATCGCCTACTTGCCCACAGGCTACAGTACGGGAGCAAAACAAGCACCTCGAGTAAAAATTAAATTTGGTTAGCATAAAGACCTTTAAGAGGTGGCAGTCATAGATCTAAGCACATCAAATAACATTTCAAATTGATTTCGATTTGGGAAAAAAGCTGAGGGTGTACTTAGCTCACTCAATTTGGCCACATATCTGATGTACGCTTTTGTACAGAAGGTGTCACTTTGTTTTTTCTTTTGTTAGAATAAATTTCCAGGTATAGTTATAAGAATAGTAATTGTATTGATTCCAGGCAACAGAAATTCATCACTGTCAGCAAATCAAAAGACGTTGAATGTAAATGGAGGGGGGAAACCCCCAAAAGCATCCACCGTAGGCCTGATCTCTCTCTCTCTCTCTCTCTCTCTCTCTCCCTCCCTANCTCTCTCTCTCTCTCTCTCTCTCTCTCTCTCTCTCTCTCTGTGTGTGTTCTGCAAGACCTTCGTTGCCAGTCTGTTTCCCGCCTGAGAAGCATGGACATGCGCAGTCGAATAGTGTCAACCATTCATTCTGGGAAAACATCCGGCATCCTTTGGAAACTTCTAGGAAATCGGACCCTGCTAAAATCGGTGTTCAAAGTACACCTTTCACACTGACGGTGGAGCTGCTCACGCCGTGTTGAAAACTGACCGCATCTACTGAATCTTCTCGTATGTCGATCATTGCCAAGTACTTAGAAAAGTATAAGACTTACACCGCACTATTATTGAAAAAGTTTTCATTCGGTCATCCATAATAGAATAATCCTAAAAAGAAAAAAGTGTTGCCGTCTACACAGTGGCGCGCTATCGGTAACTACAGGAAATGCCCCCCCCCCNAAAAAAAACATCGATGCTTTCCTCTCTCTCTCTCTCCCTCTCTCTGTCTCTCTGTCTCTGTCTCTGTCTCTCTCTCTCTCACTCTTACACACACACACACACACACACACACACACACACACACACACACACACACACACACAGCCTACTCTTCTCTTCTCTATGCTCTTCTTATCTCATCTCTCTAGTCTCCACCCCGTTTTCCTCCTCGTTTTCTTTCGATCCTCTCCCTCTCCCACCTCATCCTTCTCTCTCATGCAATTCAGGAGGTTGCATGGGTGTTAATTATAGTCATGGTCGGCGCTGACTAACTCTTTTATGCGTTCAGATTATGGTATAGATACTAATATTATTACAGTCTGCGCGTCATCATCATCATTATCATCATCATCATCTTCTTCTTCTTCTTCTTCTATTTCTTCTTTTTTTTTTTCGTCTTCATCTTCTCTTTCTTCTTCTTCTTCGTTTCCTGTCACATCGTCGCGTTTGTTATGTTGGTGAATTATTGTCACGGTCCACTGCAGAGCTGAGAGGATTCCCCACAGCTTAGTACCGACCTCACCGATTTTGAACATGCGTTGTCGTCAACATCTTTCTTCTGGCAGTGGAGTAGTCAGTAACGTTTCCTTTGTTCTTTGAATAAAAAAATAAATATTTCACGACACTGTTGCTTGCTGAAGCAATATGTAAATAATGTCAAGGCGTATTAGTATGGTATCCCCGTCCAGGTTGCTTAAATGACAAATGTCGGTTGTACCCTGCACGTTGCCTCAGGTCATAAGTAACTATGTAAGCGGGATCAACACTTGATCAGTTTACGTTACATTGTCCCTTCAGACAATAAATGCAATCCTGTGAATACTAAACTCTTGACATAATTAATATCGCAGCTGAAATAATACATAGCGTAGGCGTATAAATAACATTCATAACTTGTATAGTGTTTGCGAGTTCATATGACAGCTTGAGTTTCACGGTTGTTTTTTTCGCCGGTTGTCTGTGTCAGCTACAATCGAACATGGCGCATACATTTTAAGAATGCTTGAAGTTTTGCGGAGGAAATTATGAGCGCGGGAGATCAGAGGAGAGGACAAAAAAACAGCAAGAAGACGGGGGAAAGATCGGGAAGACAAACTTTAAAGACCTGCCCGGGATATGAAAGAGGAGAAAGGCATGACGGGATACTAACATTTGAATTCAATTACACATTTCACAGCGAAGCGCTATTTTACCGAATTTTAAGAACAATGCATTTCATACTATAGAGAAAATTTACAAAAAGCTAATTTACTGTAGACTGCACCCGAATGTCACGATAAAGGAAGTTGATCAACTGATATAAAAACATCTAGTATTTGAGTATGAAAGCAAATCCATCCGAATCAAGACCATTAGTAGGCGGAGCTTGCTTTCCGACGTTAACAATCGGGATGGCTCAGCTTGAAAGGCATCTTTTTAAAGAGGGCGATAAAGGACAATTGCACCGCCCCTCCCATCGACCCGTTTGGAATTCGATATTCTGCAAGCACAGTGTACAGCGTCTCACTTTTCATGCGGCAACAGTAGCTTCGCTAGCTAACTCCTGTGTAGGCTCATGACTTGCATATCGGTAAATCACTGCATAGGATTTTCCACATCATGCGAAACGAAAGTAGGTCGTATCGTTTTCCTGGAAATTCTGTAATTTGGCGCGAGTGGCAGTATCAAAAACAAAATTGCATCATTTTTTTTTTTAAGAAGTGGGAGAGGGGGCGAGGAGAAAGAGAGAACTGGCTGTTTCCCCAAGCCACGCTGTAATCTATTCCACCGGCCTAATTCTATAACTCCCTCATTTCCGTTTGATATCTCAATGATGTAGCGATGTCACATGAAAAATGATGCCTGAAGCCACAGAGATTAGATTAATTGTTTATTCCACATAATATGTATTTATTTATGTAAGCCTACTCCGCATGAGCTGTATTAAAGTTCTGTCTCAGTAAGTTATGCAAATCGGATTATTATATCATACAATTCTTTCTTTTCCTTCCTTCTCAGAACCGAAAAACAACTCATATTTGTGACGATGCAGAACGTGTTTTTTCTATTCATTCTGAATTGTTGAATTTATTGTTATGTGGTTGGCTTTTGCCTAAATAAACAATATTGAATCTTGAATCTTGAATCTATAATTGTCACTTTCAAAGAAAGGGACAATCTCTTCAATGTATTCGGCCTATGTCAGTGTACTTGCGTGACTGTATGCAATTTACCGCTCGGAGTTATACAAGTTAAATGTGTCATAACTCGTGTTCTAGGTACAAGATCCAGAGGTCTTGAGAAACCATGCGTCCCATGTTTGACATCATTTGTCCAAATGTCATGATCAGGCCATATCAGGTAAAAAACATTGATCTGTAGAAAACGCCGGTGGATGGGTGAGGGCAAAATTCGAGGCCGAATGCATCATCATTCTGTTATCAGACTATGTTATTTATTGCAGCATATCGATACTTGGCAGTGACAACCCATTTATCTGGCTAACAGCTGCACGCAAAGCGTTAACCATTATTTCATAGGACAACCTTTTTAGTTTCTCGGCCTATGTCAGGAATTGTCACTGTGCTCGCTTTCGTGTATGGAGTCTACCGCCCCGAGGTTTGTGCACGTTACAAGTGCCATAACCCATGCGGATACAAGATCTAGGTCTTGAGAAATCGTGTACCCCGTGTCTGACATCACAAGAGCGAATGTCAAGGACTTGCCACGTCAGGTAGATCGGTGACACTACTGGTCTGTCCAGAACGACGGTGAATGTGGGACAAATTTCAAGGTCAAATTGATAATTTTTTTCTTATCAAACCTTGTTATTTATTGCACCAGAATGGACATCTGGTATAGAGAACACATAATTTGTCTGCTTAAACAGCTACACACAAAGGCATTGGCTATTTTCAAAGGACAACTCTTTCGCTTACTCGGCCTATGTCAGGAATTTTCAGGGTACTGTACNTTGATATCTTTGAGAAAAAAAAAAGGCTCTATGATTTTTTCATTTGATTTCTTCAAATCCTCTACCCCTCACCTTAACCTTCACCGGCTGTCGTGGGTGTTTTATGCCCCAGAAAAGTTTTCAAATTCATATAACTTCTGAACGAAAAGTTATTTCGCCTCCATATTTCATGTATTCCTCAAGTTCCTAATTAGTTTCACTTTGATATATTTGGTATTTTTCAAAATTGAAAAATAAAAGAATAAATTTTGTGTTGATTTTCACTATGCCGTTAAGGCTGTCGTGGGGCATACGGGTATCCATACTTTTATTTAGGGATTTTCCAGTGTAGCGAGTTGGCCGTCGTGGAATACGCAGCTGTCCATACCTTTTCTTTAGAAATGTGATAACAAGTGGCGTTTTGGCAGTCATATGGGCTTAGCATACCACCAGAACAACATGTTTTGGTGTTTTGTCTATGGGTTCTTATTTTTTTTAAAATTTAATCTAGATAAGACTCCAAACTTACCGGATATTGATGTTTACTGATAAAACTGGCTATATTGTAGGACAGTTAATGATATGATGCTTACAGATAGAAGGTTAGGTTCAAGACTGAAGTTTTGAGTCAGGACAAAGGACAGTTAGATACGTATATACCTTTAGCAAAATATCTTTTATAGAAGACACGTGAAGTGGTCACTTTTCAAAAATCAATCAAATGCTGAAAACAGTCACATATAAAATATCTAACTATGGGGCTATATTGTGGGAACAAATACGACCTTTCTAATATTATGTATAATAAAACGAGCATCAAAATTTTTGCTGCAAAAATGTGCGCAAACTGAACGCAAACAAATTTCATCGTTCAACATATAAGATTACAATGAAAAAATAGTACTGGATGTATATGTTTTCCTCGATCTACATCATAAATAAGAACTTAGTTTTTGACGAGAGCATAAATTATTCCGTGCATGACCATCCTACAAAAACAAAAGACTGCCGTGAGCCTTTGTAAGGAATGTTAGTCTATGTTCCTTCCTTCTATCTCAGGTCATAGCCGCACATTCGATTCAAAGTTCCGAAAAACAAGCTGACATGTTGGAAAAGCAATGTTGTGGATCTGATTCTCTGTGTTGTGCTGCAGTTCTTGATACGTTCTGAAGCTATTTAATAAAGCCTGTCCTTTATGTAGCTTGGCGGAAAATAAGACGATTGAAATCAGGTAAATGGGGCATCAACTCAATGTCCAAAAATCTGCTGATGAGACGCTGTCCAGACTTGTCCTTCAACCACGCAAGAGTGACATTTGCAGTGTGATGTGTAGCCCTAACGGTATTTCTGTTTTCAATACCTGTTTAAGAATGTCGATGGTGAAAACTTCTGAATGCGGAAACAGAATCACTTTAGGATGTCTATAACGCGAGTGTAAAGCGCGAAATTTAATTTTGACACACATACAGTTTTAAGTTTTAAATAGATATCGTTAGGTTAACTAAATTCATTGAGTTGATAGACCGATCACTCAGGTGTTGAAGACTGTAATTCGAAAAATTATAATTGTTCACTACGGATGACATTGGTATCGTTTTCTCTGTGTCAATCTGTACATGTCTACCAGGAACACCGACAGAAAGACAATGAGCAATGATTAATGTTATAAATCATTCATAATGCTTTTTAACGTGGTAATATTCATTCGCCTCTTCATGGAATTCCTTTCTCAGAGACATGACTGTGAACTGACTGTTACGTCAAAAATAGATAATTTTATTCTACTGGGGAGTCTCAGCTTTGCGGTTCTGAATCGAATGTGAATAGCAGCTCATCCTTACGCACTTCAGAAGTCACCTGATGTGACTGAACGGAGACAGCCCTTGACTGAAGAAACAATGCCAGACAACGAGAAATGCCTATCGTGTCTACTAGCCTGTAGTCATGCTCTCTTGCCCAGCTAAGATCAAATAAGTGGAAATGTGATGATACGGATGAAAAGGAAGACGCAGAAAATTGAGCACAAACGACGACGTGAACGAAAATGATGGTGATAATGACAAGCAAAATGGTGATGAAAGCGTTAAGACCTCAACTATCACGATGACTACAAATGGATGATGGTGGTTGATGACAATAAACATGTGCACTTAAATACAGCACAAATGAAATAATTACTTGCTGCAGATACGCAAATGCTTCCTTAAGCTCCTCGATTATGAAATCGACTGCTATAAACGGAATGTCGAGTTATTATCGCGCCTTTATTATGATTTTCCCCTCTTTTCCCCTTTATAGTTTTCATGGTTACTTCCATGCCTCACGACATTCTTACAAGAAGATGTGTGTTTTTACTATAATAATATACAAAATATGGGCCATCGTATGCCCCACGAAAGCCATAACGCAGGTTTCCCGTTTTCTGTTATATAATGAGTACGGGGCACTGTGTGACCCACAATAGCCGTAACGCAGGTTTTCTGTTTTCTGCTATTTAAGAAGTGTGGGACACTGTATGCCCCACGACGGACTTAATGGGACGTTTTTATCGACAGCTGATGAAGGTTAAAGGGGGAGGGAGAGGGAGCAGTCAGGTTGAGGTAAGAATCTAGATATTAATGATAAAAGTGAATGTGCTCAGATGTAAGCTACGAGCTACAGAATATGCATTGAGATATCGGCCTTTCATTCAATTTATTAAGGTTACAGGAGCAGAACTGGGTCCCCCC
>JAWQUT010000022.1:2965489-2983301 GCA_033807755.1 Ellobium chinense
CTCTTTCAGTTGCACCTAGGAGGTGGCTAATTAATGTAATATAACGTTTACCTTGCTCCATATGGAATTCTCTTATGCACAGCTGTGCGTTCTACACAACAACACAATGCAGATGAATATTTTATTATTTCTATCGGACACGTTTTCAATTTCGCTGTCATTTTACACTGCTTCACAAAGTGTGAAGTGACGGGGCAAACGATTCTGCATTGCAAATTAACACGATGTATATTTCAAAAAGATAATATCGCAGAGCAATGAAAACAACCATTAACTTCAGATGCTTGAGTGAACACAGAGTGTGGTACTGTACCACCCATTCTTACATATAACAAATTATAGACTGTGCACTGCGGATGGGTACAGGTGGAAATAATGCCACATTATGCGTTCGTTTGTGAGTGTGTTTGTGTGTGAATGTTTGTTTTTGATTTCTGAATTTTATTTTTTTTTATTAAACGTTTTTTGTGTGCATGACAAGTTTCTTTAATTTTAAGACCAAAGGTGAGAGTAAAGACCTCTGACCATTTAACCCTGTGTGGCCGGAATGGTTTCTCTTGTATGTTAGTTCATTACATAATGCGACCAACATTCATCATCGACACGATGGGAGGTGCTTGACGTATATATACTTCCTTATCCTTTGTTACAAATAAACAGCTCTTAGACATACCGCACGTCCCTGTAGTAATACTCGTGTGTAGTGTGCGACCAACTCATTTCCTGTTGTTCAGAACTGTTCCTAGGTATAGGCTAAATTAATGAGCTAATGAGTGATATCACATGTGAAAACAAGACGCAGAGAAGGGGTTAAATTTACCAAAATTACGGTGTCTGTACCTGCAGGGGAGAGTTAATTGGCTATTGGTTATACTGAAGCAAAGTCGCGGCATGGGAAGAGCGGGTGAGGAGTTTGGGGGTTGGGGGGAAGGGGGGGGGATATGCGAAGTGGCTTCAAATGGCTCAAATTTCCGGTGTTTATTGTAGATCTAATCAACTAACAGACATGAAGCCTCCATTGTTCTCAGAATCATCGCGAATAAATCAATATTCAACTGGAAGGGTTAAAACAAAATCTTGTCAGAAATCTAGAATTAATTTGAAAGGCGAGAGAGGAACCGAAAGAATAGATCGACTTTACTCATCAGTTGCAAACTAACCCAGCCAGTAATTTGCAGTCAACAGAACTAGCATATAATAAAATACAAGGTTTTCTTTATCATGGAAGAGACACAAACGTCCATCATGATCTGAATTGTTATGAAAGCTGTGACACCACCTCTCTTCTTCTATTTTTTTTTTTTTGTCCTACAGAATGTAAAACACATTTACACCTGTGCAAGCCTCATTAACTTTGCCGTATACTATTCATAGACCACATATGGGTTTATCAACTGACGCTCTAGCGCTCATCGATCTGTGATAAAGAGAAATATAATAAAAGGGAGCATTCTATACCATACCACGATAGAAGGAAGAGTGCGCACTAACAAATGTTAACCACTTGTGTTAGATAGGTCTTCAGGTCCCTTTTCAGCACAGTTACATTAGAGACAAAGCTTGAAAGTTAATCCGGCTGCCGATAAAAAGGATGTCTTCTTAAATATCGCTAAAACTGTTCAAGGAGATCCTTTGGCAGGGAGATTATTATAGCAGTTGGTGGAATTCGAACCAGAGCAGAACTAGATTTGAACTGTAGCCACTTTGGGTGCTTGATCTGAATTTTAATTTTCTACCTAAATTTCAGTTCAGTTCACATCTTCCTGGCAAATCAGAACCGAACGCCAATTTCAAAAACCAAGAAGAACTTATCTGATCTGAGGATTATTCAATTTCCACAGGACCAGGCTAGATTTGAACTGACTTTTTTGGTGAACTTGCCCAGTCCTGTGGCCGTATGCATAATCCCTGCGTTAGTTAACGCAATGCGGTAACCACGGGAAACTCTCAAAATATTAGTAGTAGTCACCGTGGTTAACACAATACGTTAATTAACGTATGGATTATGCATACGGCCACTGAACCTGAGAGTTTCTGGAGCAAGCGACAGGCACTCTGCCTCTTCCTCGGCTTTCCTCCTGGCTGTATGCTGACTGGTTATGTGTCACCCTATGTGTAGCTTTATATAACTTAAGATTGATCCACTGTCCTAATTTCTTTGTTCTCCGTGAATGAATCGTGTTTTACGCATCTCGCTCTGTCTGTCGTGATCATCTTCGGCCATTCCTTTCCTGTTTTTTTTTACTTCGTTGTCTATTAGACTATTCATCTTTAGTTCACAGTGTTTTGTTTTGTCTCTGAAGAAAGCTTGGTCTTTTGAAAAATTCACAATAAAGTTTCTAGTACCTCTTTACTTTCAGTTTATTTATACCTGCTTTCGTGCAGTTTGAAGGACTTTTATATGATGATTACTGTGTTCTCCGTGACGCTAGTATATACATGTCCGATAAGCCTGGCACGGTGGCAGCCCCAAGATGTAGAGCGCTTGTCTCATCGTGCGAAAAGTCCCGAGTTCGAATCCCATGGCTGCGGGTTTCTCAGGGGATGTTTTCCGCGGCTTTTAAAAGGCTCCCTACTGTCGGCGGCCCAGTGGAGGTTCCAGCCTCGTCTCTGATATAGCCACAACCGTGCTGAATAGGGACGTTAAAACTCAAACAAAAAGGCACATAAAGCCTGCTAATGAATTAAAGATGTGATCGGGGTACTCATAACGTACAAATTACTGTCTACAAATTCTCTATTAATAATAGACCAACTTACATGAAAATTTGCAAACTGTGTATATACGTACATGTACATGTAGGCGCAGTCTGAGCTCATCTGAATCAACAAAATGTCTGGGGCTGAAATGAATTTATTAACTTTGATACTTACCCTACAGACAGGACCCATGGTTTCGATGTAACAACAATTATGAATGTGAAATTGACAACATTCTCAACACAGGAAAAAAAAATGCAGCCTTAAGGTATGGCTAAAACAATATAAATATATCTATGGCAAACCAACGAAGATACTGATAAAACTGATAAGCCGCAAATGAGAGGGAAAAAAAGGCACGACAGATGTCAAGCAACAGTGGATATTAGACAACAAGTTAAAAACTGCAAAACTAACATTCTGAGTGCAGTGACACTGGAGACCGATATAGTATACATTACAGACCAAAAAGTCTTTTACACTGAAGTAAAAAAAAAAAGATAGACCAGTAAAGCAGCTATAGACATAAAATATAAGACTATAACATATATACAATTTGACATAGATACCAGATAAAGACGATAACTCACCAGGAAGAAAAAAAAATTTCCGCATATTTTAAAGGCAATGTATGCATAATGTAAATTAATTGCACCACATAACCCTTACAACAGTAATAACTTAATAGGCTTGCTGATAATTATACTAATATTACTGGCACAATTAAGCGTAAAAATCAAACCGTCACAGGAGAGACACCAGCCTGAACGAGAAGCACAGCCGCTGTGCCTGTCTAATGTATGCACAATTTGCCTCGAGGTTGTTGACGAAGAGTCTTTTTTAAGATCCTGGTTCAAGTGTTAAACTTCTGGGGAAAAGCCTAGCCGACAATGTCGTCATGGCAGCGCGCATGACTTACATGCCATGTTGCCGCTGTCGTCACGTGCTTTTTCTCCTAATAGCGAGGGTGATTTTTCCCGCCTACGCACGATGTTGAAGAAATATTAGTGGAAAATATGCTATAATTTTACTGTTAAAGAAAGAAAACCAGACAGTTAACCCACTTGACCCTACGTATCACTATTTTTTTTCTAATAACTTGCCAAGGGCGATTTTCCATAATATAGGGTAAAATGATTTTTGTAAAATGATTTTTTCCTACAGCCATTTCCCTAACGCAGGGGAAAATCCCTACTAGTGGCAACGCTGCTTACACGTGGAGGTGTCCTGTATCGCCGGGACTTGGTGGTGGGCCGATAACTGAAACTGTAACTATCGCGATACTCACCCTTCAAACACGGCGTATCGCAAGAATCTATTTTATTTCGGTTCTGATTTGTTTTCTTTATTTTCGAACTTTTTGAGACTACTTATACCGATAGCTGAGTTGGTACAGAAGATAAACATAGGATCGAAATTAATTTTGATATTTTTGTCGCAGGTGCTATAGGCTCTTTGGTGAAGCATTTTACAGCTTTTACTCTGTTGTTGAGGATTGGATAGGAATCAAAATTACCTCTGATCCTTTTGATACTAGGTAATTGTACCGGGTTGAGTGAAGAAAGGCATAATGTGACAGAAATAGGGAAAATTAATGAGACAAACTATCGAAAGTATTAAAATGCCTACTTAAAAACTCTTGAGTTTCGATTCTGAATCGAAATTCAAAAATATCGAAAGTATCGACACTAAGAGACGATACTGTCCATCACCATAGAGCCCTTGCAATTGGTTGACACAATAATATGCCGTTTTATATCTGTGTGCTTTATGATTTAGTAATGATACATTAAGCGACATCGCGAGGCAGGCTTTTGCGTGTCGCGGTTGGTCGGTGCATAGGCGGAAGATCCAGGAGACCGGGAGGGTAGGAGGAGGCAAGGAGGGATGAGGACAAACCTTTTTTCTTCTATTTTTTCATTCTTTCCATCCGTAAATATTGTATAAAACAGAGTAGACTTGACGGGATTGCAGATGACTAGAAATCTGATTGATTAACCCCTACCCCCTCAGCCACCCAATCACTTCCATCCCTCCCATCCCCCTCATTCACAAACACAAGAAGAATGATGGTGAAAGACAGATGGACAAAAAAAAATGATAGGAAGGGAAGGAAAGAGAGAAAGAAAAACAGACTGGAGATTTTCCAATGCGAACGGGAGTGTTCATTGTTGTAAGAATCTCCGCAGCCACAGTTAATATTTACATAGGTTTCTTCCTCAGTCCTCATTTTAAAAAATCTGATATAAGGTCAGTTTAANCCCCAACCCCAACCCGCCTCCAACCCACCCACTCCACCGCCACCTTTCAAATCCAGTTACAAAGTAAACAAAGTTTTAAGATATGACTCTCTTGCTCTTGAAACTATTCAGGTTCCCATGTCAAGCTAGAATTATGAATCATAATGTTATACTGGGAACCGAAACTGAGAAAGGAAGGCAGGAAGTGGTGTCGGCAAAAAACGAAAATGTGCAGAACTTTCGCCAGTCAGTTGGTGAGAATTTCACATGTTAGAATTGAATATGAAGTGTTATGAGAGTTACAGATAATTGTATCTAACACGGACGGGGGTGGGAAGGCGAGGGTGGGGAAGAGAAAGAAGTGAATGGCTGAGAGTTATTTGTTGTAATTGTACGTATTGTAATTACTCATTCATAGATAAATCGTGTGTTCTTCTTGCCACTGCAAGAGGTTGATCTCCGGTTTTGTGTGATCTGGGAATTACATTACCGAAATTTTGCTAAATCTGGCTACACCTTGGACGGCAAGGGGTATTTCTTGTTGTTATTCAGTTTACATGTGGATCTAGATCTAGTTAGTTGATGTAAATTATACAGCTTCATTTTTTTTTATCTTTCAAATGAGATTCGGTGAAGTATGGAGGGAACGCCATATCAAATCTTTTCCTGTTGCACCCTCCCGCTTCATCGACCATAGATTAGCACAGAATGCACAACAGTGTGTAGTCTATCCGCCCTTTCTGAACATTCTTCTTTTCTTAATGAACCACCTGCATCTACATCTAGGGAAATGAACGATCAAGGATTTGTTTTTCTTGTCGTCCCCCATCTTCACCCTCCCCCAACCCCCAACCAGGCCTTCACAAAACCACCAATTAATCATCACAAACGCACACACAAACCTAAAGTCACACGATCATGAAGAAAACAAAGTAAAGCTGAGGGTTAAACACGGAAGGGGAGGGGGTATAGGGGTAGGTCTGGATTACCTTAACAGGATATGCGACACGATATTCGACCTGAAACGACACCCTAGGCGACCCTAGAACAGACCCCATATTCAGTTAAATAATGGGTGGGGCTGTATTTACTTCGGGAAAGACTCGATTGTTTTGACCGTGGATATGAGAATGAACGAAGAGAAGGACAACAGAGGGCCGAGAACAAGAAGAGGGTAGGAGGAGGACTTCAACTCGTGGACAGAGAAAGACAGTGAGAGACGAAAGAGGAAAAATGGAGAGGGGATGGAAAACAAAAATCAACAGAAGAACGAGAGTAGGAGGAGAAATAAGAGGGAAAGAGTAGAAAGAGGAGGAGAAAATAGAAAGACCGCGGGACAAGAAGGAAAACGAAGCAGACAAGAGAAACAAGATGAGGGCGTGAAAGAGAAACAGATGAAGGGGAAGAGAATGTGCGTTTTGGAGCGGAAATGGGGGTGTAGGGGGGAGGGGTGAATGGAGGCGTCATGTAAGATAACAAATCTGCTCAGGCAGTAAATTATGGAAAGCTTGGGTTTCTTTACACAAATAACAACTAAACGATGATGATGGACGGTGAAATTATTATGATGGTGCCCTTCGTCTTTTAACATGACTATAAGATGTATGAAAACCGTAAACTAAACCAGACCTTTCTTTATACTAAGAAGATTTGCCTAAACATAAATCTTTCAGTGTCAAACTGATATGCAAGAACAACATCATCAACAACAACAACAACAACAACAACAACAACAACAACAACAACAGAAACCCATGCATGATAATAGCTGCACAAACCAGAAACCCCTACTCTGTGGTTGGTTATTGACGGCATAGGATACGGATTTATGTCTTTTTGATCTGCCGCCCGGCACACAGAACTGCAATCGATTAATTTCGGTCAATTGTTTTTACGACCTTGCTGATTTGTGATAAATTTGTCGCAGATGCAGTGCAGCTTAACCCCTTCGTAACCCGCCAGCGTTTTTAGGCTTTGTTTACCGTTTTTAGTTCTACTTCCAGTGTAACAAAATATGGACCTATAGCATAGTAGTCTAGTATATAGTATATAGGCAGTCAAATGGACATACATCCATACAAATGAACAGCCTTCTTTTTTGTTTAAAAAAAAAAAGGAAAATGAACAATCAGAAAAAAAATAAAGACATACAATCATTCAGACGAATAAACATATCAACAACCCCATAGGAGACATATTGAAGCATACATACATAAAAAATGTAATTATTGAAATATATTAATGCTGATGCTAATGGTTTGAGGCGTACGCTTTGGAATTCATGTAGGTCTATTATTTCAGTATTTTTTTTTTAACCTTGGACAGAGGGTTCTTCATGAACCAAAAAAAATCATACTTCATTGACAAAAAAGAGCAGCACTAAAGTTATCGAGAGTTCTTACTTTCAAGTTTGGATCTTTTACTGACCATTTTGGCAGAGACAGGCTAGGCACACGCATATGGCTTTTCCTGGTGAAAAGTTATAGTGGCATTAATTTCCTGGTGACAAGTTATAGTGGCATTAATTTCCTGGTGAAAAGTTATCGTGGCATTAATTTCCTGGTGAAAGGTTATCGTGGCATTAATTTCCTTGTGAAAAGTTATCGTGGCATTAATTTCCTGGTGAAAAGTTATAGTGGCATTAATTTCCTGGTGAAAAGTTGTAGTGGCATTAATTTCCTGGTGAAAAGTTATAGTGGCATTAATTTCCTGGTGCTATGGATCTCATTGCACGTTACGCTTACTAGACGTGAAAATCACATCTGAACCAAGTTCATGGTGAGGTGTGCGCTGTGATTGTGACACCATCATTTTTGTTTTTTTCCAGTGAAATGTAAGAATATAAATTTTAAGAAATGGCAAGGAAAGGCGGNGCCCATGAGCCGCCATAGGTGTTGGTGAAACATGATGAAACATTTTATGGAAAGTGATCAAATTTTGGCAGCCAGTTTGGTAAAACAAATATCATTAGATATAGGCACAAGGGCAGAAACTGAGCATAAACAGGCGGCATATATTAATCTTCTAAGAAAGGAAATGCGACTAGATACTACTGAGATGCATTGCTAATGTTACGCTGGAGCAACAACACAAACAATAATTGTCCTCTGCACAAAATGCACAAACTCCACGATATGGCTTATAATATTGTAGAATGATCAATCAATAATACCAACAACTGGTATGGCCTTAATAGCCTGTATAATTCATTCACACTCTTCCACACGATTCCAATTCCTTTTGCACACACATTCGCACTTCTGCCTCTTTCTTTCTCTGTCTGTCTGTCTGTCTGTCTGTCTCTCTTTCTCTCTCTCTCTGTGTCTCTGTCTCTCTGTCTCTCTCTCTCTTTCTCTGTCTCAGTCTCTCTCTCTCTCTCTCTCTCTCTCTCTCTCTCTCTCTCTCTATCTCTCTCTCTCTCTCCGCCACACATTCACACGCACACATACACGATATAATCCAGAATCGTCAACAAAGGTATTTTTTTTAAACAGTACACAACGTCTCTTGTACAGACTAGAAAGACAAGAAAACATTGTTGTTGTGGGGTTTTTTTTATTATTATTCTGTCCTCAATTTCTTTCTCTTCTTTTTTTTCTTTTTTCTGATTACAGTTTTTAGTGATATCACTGGCAGTCTTCCAGATGTTCCCAAACAAACCCACACTCCGAAACCCCAGATCGTGACAAGGAAGGTGGTGAAAATTCCCGTTAAGCTATTTTGAAACATCCATTATCCGAGAGCGAAACAAGGACGTGCAATAACGAATTCGCTTATTGAGATAGCTCGCCTCTTCATGTCGAATCATCACAGGCCCAACGGAGTTTCCGGGATGAATATTCACTGAATCATAGCTGTCTCTTTTCTGGTAAAATTATGATGTTTTTGAATAAGAACTTTGCCCAGGGTCGAAAAAACATGCGTGGGACATTTAAAATATTTACTTGCATATAATAGTAAATATGGTTGTCACTAAGCCCTTTAAATCTGATTGAACAAGTTGCAGTGTGTACTGTACAAATCGAAGACGCTAATTACGATAGCTATTAAAACGAAAAGCTGCTTTACTGAAACACTCCTAATGTCATAAGTTAATTTGATTTAGGTCAGCACCACGGATAATGCGAAGTATGCGCTCAGTACGAAACAGATTAGAGCGTCCCGTATATTTCATAACATGCGTGTTCGAGTGTATGTATTTTGTGGTAAGTGTTACTATATTAGTACAGTCGCTACTTAAAAGATGCCTCCGTTTCTATGGTATAAGTACGGCCCAATGTTTCTACAGATAAATTACACTGTGGTGCCTCCATCTTATTTAGAGTACTTTCTTTCGTGATGATTATATATAGCTTTACCTGGGAACAACCATAGTCCCCCAAGCTCCATCCCTCCCACTCACCGCAGGCTGATATAAGATACTTAGTAGTTCAGTATTTAATTGTTAAGTTTTGGGAATCAAGGCAAAAACCATTTTACACTTTACAGGACTGGCTACGGCACAGAAAGTTAGAGCTAGATCCAAAATCAACTAGACCCCCTCACCCTTTCCTCTTGCCCCGACTACATTTAACCATGAACATTACAGATCACGAGGTCTTGCGAGAATAATCGGACGCCCGTCATGCATTACATTATTAACATAATATCCGGGACTGGCCAATCCACTTTCGCACAGATTTCTTAAAATCATTCCCCATTATTATTTCCACCAATGGCGGCTCGTCATTATGTGTAACCTGTGCAAAGCCGGGTAGAATTATGTTAATACAACAAGGAAACTGATTAAGAAAAAAAGAGCGGGGGTGGGAAAATAAGACCTGGGAGCGGGAGTGGGCTGCACCGGTAGTCTGAAGTGTCACAAGCTACCATTGTGCTCACTAAGAGCCCAAGTAGACCTACGTGTAAATAATGGTAGGCGTTTCCTTTTCCAGGGGTTGCAATGCACATAACTTTGGTGTGCAATTTATCACCATGAGCACATTGGATTCCTATGCAAAACTGCGCACCAAAAGGCTGAATGATGCATTCTTCTCCCTCAAGCGTGATGATTTTAGGACAACTGTCATTTACGATAGCACCAGTTTGACACCAAATTTCATAATGGTTCTTAGATACCTTTATTCATAGCCCTACCAAAGCGTTCCTGGACGTGAAGTTACTTCAGAATGTTGCTAGTTCTTCGTACTTGTGTATAGAAGAAAAAAAGTCCTGAAAAGCCTTGGTCGATTATGCATAAAGAGATCCATGAGACGTGGGTGAAATCTAGTGTCAAACAACCAGTGATACTGCAAATGACAGTTGTTCTACGAACATCATAGCAAAGGAAGAAAAATGCATCTTTCAACACTTTGATGTACAAATTTGCATAGAGATTCCAATGCACTTATTATGTTGTTAAATATCGTCATGAAATGTTTTGTTTAGTCCTATTTTGGATACTATTCTAGATCTAGATCTTAGCGCTATTTGTTGATTAAATTATGAAGTTGTGTGCTCATTTTCAGTGTAACCCGGTTAGCTTTTGTGCCATTTATGTTTAGACTTGTCATTAATCATCGAGTGTGTGTCCTCTTCTTTAATGCTTTTTTGTACTGTAAATGTACCATAAGCTGTTCAATAAACTTGTTAAACTTGTTAAGTTGCACACAATGCAATGTGCATTACAGCCTCTGGAATAAAATTTAACCCATTTCCAGGCACTCAGTGATAACAACAATGAAAGCACTGCTCATAGACAGAGGAAGATTTGAATTATCTATAGTTTGTATTGTTACTTTACATGAAAAACTTCATTCGTTATTATTTTTTTTTTAATGTAATAATAATACCAAAATTAGGATATGACTGAATACCTGATAAGAAAACTTAATGTAGATTAAACGATAAATGTGAGTTATTAGAGAGCTTTTATTTTCAAGTTCTGATCTCTTACGATCCATCATGGCAGAGGTTGGCATGCTCAATGTAAACTTCCTTGCCTTTCGATCATATTCAACGTTACAAATTAGAATCAGACGTGAATTTCACAAAATTCACAAATGATTATGACCGTACCACCTAGAAATGCCGCGTGTCCATTCCTATCTCTGCTAAAGTGGTTGGTATGAATTTCAGTGGTCGGTATGAATTTCAAACTTCAAAAAAAAAAAAAACCCTCTAATGTTCTTCGATTGTAAACAACATGCTAGTGGTCGCATGCTGTAACATGCGGTAAGAGTTGTGCAGCGGTTGTAGATTACCTTACCTTATTCTCCGCGTTCTAAGAACTGCAGAAGTTTCTTTTCAAGGATAATCTGGTGTCCTTTTTGTAGATCACTCAGAGATCTGTGCCGTCACTGCGTCTCGATGTTGATCTGCTCATTGTGGAAACACCACGCGAAATGATACTTTTACTCATGCTTATTCTTTTTATAGAACATTTGTCAGGATCACGTGCTCTGCTTGACTCGACTGAACATAAGATGCTATTTTTATCTCTTCACGCGCGCTGGGAAGACCCAAAATTCGTAGCGCCCATTGGCTAAGCCTAGTGCATTTCTGTCGGCAAGGAGCTATTTTTAGCCCCCCACGGTGTAATGGGCGTGGGACTGTTGGAGTGAAACAGTTGGCTGATTAGAACAAGACAGAAGGGGAAAGGGCACACTGTTGGTGAGTCTTCGATTTCCTCCTTCATCCCCTCATGTGACCCCCGTGAGTCGTCAGCCCCACCCCTACAACCAACATCTACCTCATTATACTATTTTCTTAACTTTCAGCACGGGAATCCATACACTTAGGCCTACGACTAATTCTGAGTATTACGAAGTTTAACGGGAATTTTTTTCGTCAGTATTGTAATATTGCACGTCACTCATGTGCATTCATTCTCAAGTAAGGCCCATGACTGCAACAGTCGCCAGTGGCGGATCCACAAGGAATTAACTCCGCCGAGCCCCCTTTCCTTAGTCGGCTCTCAAACTATTTTCTCAGTAATTCCGTGGGGTTAGTAGTGAAACGTTTTTTGATGCCTGGCATTATTGTACTCAGATCTTAGTCTTGATATATGGTTAGCTGACTTTGCAGAGATTCGAGACTACCTCTATTGAAAAGAATATACTACTTGATTTTCTCATTTCATCTTCTCATCTTTATCAAATCAAACTCATTTATTGAAGCGTGAAAAATAACCTTTTCTAAATTGGAGGNAGGGACGAGGGAGGGCTGATGGAAGAAGGAATGAAGGAGGAAGAGAGAATACAGAGGGACGGGAGGAGGTGAGATAAGAGGAAAAGGAAATGGATGAATTAGACAGATAACGGACAAAAGGACAGACGAGCAGGCGGACAGAGAGAGATTAAAATGATAATATCGTGAGCATATAATAACTAATATTTTCTGATGAACAAAGCGTAACAGTTTTATACTGTAGTGCAGTATGGATATTTTCTAAGAAAAGAAGGGTTTTAGGAAGGATAGGAGTTAAAGAGGGTGAAAGAAACAATAACAAAAAAAGTTTGCGGCTGAGAAATTGGCAAAGACATGTATATAAATATTTACGAAAACAGCAGCTAGGATAATCAGGTATCATTTGCAACAATAACAATAATATAAGCAACGATAAAAATAACAATAGCAACAAAAAGAATGAATAAAAAACATAACTATTTCAGTCACAGTGCTTAATATTAAATAACATTTGACCAGAAGCTAAACAAGCATCTTAACCCTTTCACTAAGTATCATCACCGTAACCACCACAAAACCAACAATTTAGTTACTACCAGTATACCACAGCAATGACAACAACAGTAGTTAGTAGTAACGGCAACAGTACAGATATCAATGAATCCTGCAAAACAACAACAACAACAACAACATCATTATCAACAAAACAAAACAACAACAACAACAACATCAACAACAGAGCTTACCTCATACCATTCACCGCTTGGTCTCCTCTCTCACCTGACCGTCGCACGTGGAGTTGATATGATGAAATACGAGCAGTCGCGGACGAAAAAATAAGCTACAATACGAATGATTGATCAGCAACAGTTTTGATCGATTTCCCGGTGTCTCACCTGATCGAACGGGCCTTCTCTTCTCTTTCTGCCTTGAACCAAACAGAATTTGAAATCACAAGTTCAATGTCATTCTACCTTCTACCCCGTTCGGCAAAACGCAACTCGTTACCACTCAGAGCTGAATTGCGAAATGACCCAGGTGTGGTATTACATTAGGTATTATGATAAACTGCGCCTAGCTATCAGTGTAGGCCCGTTTAGATTGTGCAAGAGAAAAGGCGGGAGTATTTTTATGTCCTTTTCATTACTTTGACTTTGCTTCATATCCTTCTTGGAGCAACCCCAACCCAGTCCTCGCGGACCGGTTTCTCTCTTCCGGGTTCACCCCCCGCCCCCCTTCCCCCACGCATTCTCCCCATTTCTAATAGCAGTGACTAGCCTAGGCGGGGAAATCCATAGTATGCCCCACTTGCTGTGGAATGTTTAGTTTCCCTGGGCTTCTATTCGGGTCCCAGAAGGATCTGCTTTACTCTCTATATAATACATTTGGGGTGGATTATTGTAGTTGTGAGTATGGGGGGATNGGGGGGGGGGGGGGGGGGGTCGGAGTGAAGAGAGAGTGTGGGTGGGGGAGACGATAGAGAGGACACTTCATATAGATCACAGCCTCAAGGAAACATTTCCACTGTCCCCCTTCCCTTCGTTTATTTAGTACATTTAGGCTATAGGCTACTAAAATTCATCCCATCTGTTAATGTGGTCAGGTGGCAGAAGAGTAAGAATTAGTTTTTCCTAAATTTTTTATGGCTTCGAGCACTTTCAGATTCTCTTTTTATTTCAGTAACAATAGTCTTGAAGCTGCAAGACTAATGGAAAGATCTCAGGTCGATCTTTTCACTCCCCCCTTCCTCGCCCCTCTTCCCCTTCCTCTTTCCCCCCTCCCCCCGCAACTACCCATGCCTTGACAAAGCAAATAAAAAATGATTGTCGCTCAAAGTTAGATCTGTTTATTAAAGTGCTTCTGGCCTCTACACCCCCCCCCCCTNCCCTCAACCCTCCTTTCAACAAACCCCAGCCAAGCTTCTTTCATGGCTACACCTGTGCGCCCATACCACGCTGACCTGAAAGGAACCGGCTCCAGAAAGCGACCTTTGCAATCAGGTCGTAGTGTTATGTGACAGGTTGGCGTAGTAATATTGCAGCTTCAGATACATGAGGGATGACCTAACTTCAGCCTGTTACAGCTTTCCTCGATCTTTGAAGGGCACTGTGACTTTAGGCGGGCTTTTAATTCATGACCTGATTGAGATTTCCTTTCGCACAGACCCCATTTCCGCTCTCCCCCTCCTCTAACATTGATCCATACATGACCCGAGCTATTCCCGCGCGATAAAACCGCATGACCCAAATGTCCCCCAGTCTCCACTCCTTCGACTTCCTGTAGGCCATTTCTTGGAAAATTGATTTCTCCTGGAAACGCCTACCTAAATATTGTGTGGTATGCATGTGTGTGAGTGTAACAATTCATGAAATTACAATGGTAATTATACTTGGAGGCAGTGAATTAGAGATTTGTATGGGATGTCGCTGGAAAATCCAAAGCTGGATGACATGTGGGATTGGGAAAGTAAAATTTATTCCTTGATATTTTGATCCCCAAACACCGGTGGCTTATGAGTGCGTACCCTAGGAAACTGAAAGATCTGGCTGAAAGACGCACTTACGTCATTTCCGTAGTACATGGTTTTGCCCAGAGCCCATGTGAATAAGAATATTTCATGAGGAGGGGCCCATTATCACTTTTTTCTTTTCCACTGGGGGAATTCCTGTCGCCGCGTTCATCCTTTTATCACTATAAGCGTCGATAAATCAGCGTACATGTATCATGGCGAAACTCTTTTGCTCAAACTCGATGAATTAGATCAAATGGGAACTTTGGCAGTCTATCATTTTGTACAAAACTGTAGGCCTTTATTTAAGGACTGAATTTAAGTTTCATTTTGCCAGTAGATATAAAGATTACATGAAGTGATCACGTTTTGCATTAAGCCTCATTTTAATGGAACGAAGCGTTATACACTAAAAGGAGGGTATATATTTTTTTTAAGAAGACCATAATTATCAACCATCATAGCTGGAAATAGTTAGCATTCACACGCTGCGCTATCTGCTGAGGTGGACGGGGTACACATGGGATTACCCAACGTGATGTTAGTCCCGAAACCAAGAAAAACAAGTATAGTTAACTATCAAGATTGTTATTGCCTTAAGTTTCGTTTTATCTCAGCATTCGCTGGTCTCTTATTCACTTCTTCCCAACCGCCTCTCTAGTGTGTGTGTGTGTGTGTGTGTGTGTGTGTGTGTGTGTGTGTGTGTGTGTGTGTGTGTGTGTGTGTGTGTGTTCTTGTGTGTTATCCACACCGTTTCCATTCTCTTCTATGGAACGGTGCTGGAGCTTCAAGGTCACGGTTCATTCATAATTCCCATGCTTTGGTTAATCCGCTTACGCTAAAAACTCTGTAGCTGATTAGCTAAACGTCTACTATACAAGAAGTAGGCCTACTAAAGAAGTGCATGGCGATAACGGTGGATCGAGTCGGGAAATGGTTACATGCGGGTAAATAAGCCTAGTTTTGATCAGGGCGGTAACTAGCAACCCCCTGCTGCTTCCACAAGGTGCGGGAGGGAGAGGTGGACGAGCCTCAGGGGTCACTCACAGCAAAGAGTATAGAAACATGTTAAAAAGAATAGAAAAGAGGACGGAAACAAGGTAAATAAAAACGAAAAGAAGAGAGGTGAGAAGAGCTAGAATAGGGAAGAAGGGGTCCCCGAGCAATAGATTTGCGGACAGAAGGGAGGGATGAGGTTGAGGGGTGAACGGAATAGTTACAGTCCTACTGAGAACGAGTAAGTCAAAAATATCATGGATGTTGAAACAGGAATACTGTATATGATGTGGGAAGGCTCTTAACACAACTCTAAATAAATTATTATAACCGCGTTACAGCCAAGAGACACCCCGAAGGTTTCGGGAAAAGTACAATAATGACAAAATACTGAAATACAAATGAACCCCAGGGACATTGTGCTGTGTGGATAGAGGTTTGCAGAGGGGATGGAGAGAATTCGTAGGCCTACATTCACCCCTAATTTCTACGTAGAAATGATAACGCTATAATATCATTTTGTGCTTTTGTTTTGCAGCTGCAAATTTATCTGCCCCAGAACTTGCGACAGACCAGTATGAACAAATATCATCAGGAGATCATACATGCAACTTGACAGTGCTTGATACAGAGGACGGACATGTTGACGCCAGAATTTTTTAAAGGTACACGAACGCAAACAATACAACAGAATTGCCTTTGTTAAACGGAAGGCGATTATATCCATAATCGGTACCAAACAAAAATGAAAGCCGTAAATTAAAACGGTTCTCATGGTGCCGAAAATTGACTCTCCCTCCCTCTCCTGTCATGTGTCGCCATGCACCGAGCTTTGTGGGTTAGAACAGTAAACACTGTTTAGTTAAAGTTGATGCTTATCACCTAAAAAAAACCCCACAAAACTTGGTAGTAATGGCAAGGGGCTGAAGGGCGACAGTGACCCTAAATATTCTGCAGGGATGGGAGTAAGGACTAATAAATGGAGGCACAAGATGGTACGACATAAAATTTCTACCTTCCTTTAGCTCTCGGGCTAATTATAGTGATATCATCAGTTGCTTTTTTCCTATTTCTATTTCTGGCTCTCGGATATGTATTCACTTGCCTTTCTTTGTATGTCTTATACTTGCATTGTCAGTCTTGAAAAAGTATTTAACACGAAACGTTGACCATTTTGTTAATAAATTCATTATAAATTTTTCAGAAAGTTTTGTGTCATTGGGCAGAATCATATTATGTTTTAATCAACACCATCATAATCATCATCATCATCATCAACAACAACAACAACAACAACAACAACAACAACAACAATAGTATCATTACCATTGATTGATATGCCATTACCATTGATTGATAAAGAAACCCATTACACAGGAAAATATATAATGCACGAGAAGAGAAAGAGAGGCTAAATTTAATAATGCGTAGATAAATACATTAAGTTACCATTGTTATCATCATAATCATGGTCAAAATCGCCTTTGTTGTTTTTTTGTCTGCTGCCTTAAACCTTCTGAGTCACTGACTTGATCTGTTGGATTTTCATAAGGAAGTCCAACGTGATCACAATCCGGGATGTGTAATCCTCCTCTAAATTTAATTCGGTAATCTTGTGTTGTCTCTTTGACAATGAATTTTAATCTTTCACCAAATGTCTGACGAGATTTATCGTGAATCATATCTGAAAAATCCCAGCCACTTTGGGGGGTCGCCAGAAAACTCATGATTTTCGCTATTATCATGATTCGCATGTGAAACTGAGCAGTTTAGAATCTTATATCTAAACTTCATTAATTGCATGTATTTATTTAGAAACAGGAACAAAATTAAACGGATGCGTCCACTCAGGGCCGTAACTACACCCCCGCAGTCCCCACAATGCTGGAGGCCCCGAGGATCCGAACCTCAACGAGAGGAAGAAAAAAAAAAGGATAAAGAGTAAAGACCAGAAGAGAAGAGGAGGAAGAGAGAGAGAAAAAAAAGGAGAAAGAGGAGAAAGAGAGAAAGAAAGAGAGAGGGAGGGAGGGATGGAGGGAGGGAGAGAGAATGAGAGAGAGAGAGAGAGAGAGAGAGAGAGAGAGAGNAGAGAGAGAGAGAGAGAGAGAGAGAGAGATTGCACTTCACTACATTCGGATAACCAACATTATTATTTTTAAATATATTTATTTATTTACTTAATTTTTTTTTTGTGGAAGGG
>JAWQUT010000022.1:2983375-2994147 GCA_033807755.1 Ellobium chinense
GGTGGGGGTGGGAGGTGGGAAGGTGACCAATATTATAAAGGCACCAAAAACAAAACAAGAACTGATTTTCAATTATTTTGCAAGCGAACAAAACGTGATATTTTCAAATGACTTTTCCATACGTTTAAGATGTGTTTTTGTTATAAAGAAAATGAAAATCTTGCTAAAATGTATTTTATAAGATTTGATGATTCATTTGTACAGAGATTAAGAAACATGTTTAAATAACCTTTGAAATTCCAACCATTAATTATTCGAATAAGTCCTAACAGATAGAATATTACCTGGAGCTGATCCAGATTTAAGATATTGGAGTGTCTTAAGAGGAAAAGTTCCATTGCTACTTGTAAATGTGTATTGTTGTCGTTGTTGTTGATATTGCTGTTGTTGTTGTTGTTGTTGTTGTTGTTGTTGTTGTCGTTGTTGTGATAGACGGATAGATGAATGTATTCATGTTGAATTATTTATTTCAGTTAAACTTAATCCAAAAATGGTATCATACTAATTTAAAAGGTCTTAGCGCGTCTTTTATGTTTGTTCTGTCGCATAAACTCGCCGTAACAATTTACAAATCATGATAAAAGTTTCATCTAATTTCAGCTAGAAATGGCCCCCATTTTTTTTTTTACTTTATCTGTTTTGAATTTTCCTAGGGACATGCCCCAGGACCCCCCCCCCTCACCCTCCCCCACGCCCAAATCAAATTATTTATAAAGGCTGTGGGATTTATACTTGTTTTTTTCTGGAGATGGACAAGTTATGCACAAAATTCCAAGTTAAGTTCAGCCTTTTATGGTCCCGCCTGCTCCTTCTGCTTCCTTTTTTTTTTTNGGGGGGGGGGGGGCGGGGTGACATGCTCTTGTAGCCCCTTTCTCTACCCCCCCCTCCCCACCACTAGATTACGCTTTCGCTTTTGACGGTCTCAAGCATTTAAGGCCCTCCTCTCGACCACAGCGTGAATTCGCCCCTGAATCTGAATCAAACTTGTAATTATGAACAGAAATAATTGCTTTGTCCATGCAATTACAGAAACTGGAAGTAAAGCTGCGAAAACGATGTATGTATACGATCAGGGCCGTAAGCAGCAGCTCTTCCCCTTCCCACGATGATTTTGCGAGGGGGAGGACTGACTAGTTCATGATGACCCTGTGTCCTCGCCCTTTCATTTGGTAGTTTGAATAGAGCCGAGAGGAAGCCCGCACTCAGACACCGTGTATGGTTAACCCTCTAGTGCCCAGGCATAGAAATACTGGTAAGAAAATTCTGAAAATTCACATACACACTTCAAATGCCACTCAAAATACATATTAAACATTGATTTTGAACAATTTCAATATTTAATAGGTGAAAAATTTTGGGTCAAATTTGGACCTCTGGGCACTGAAACATCCGTGCCATATTTGGACCACTGGGTTTTGTGGGTTGCCAAATATGGACCCGTGGGAACTAGAGAGTTAAAGGAAAATCTCCATGAACCTTGATCAGATCAAGGAATCGATGCCACTACACCAGTGTCTTGACAGTTCAAAGAAAGAGGACATGTAAGGTCAGCTGGCTTGTTCGGCATGCATTTTTTTTTTTGCTTTTGGAAAGGTGGGAGGGACTAAATTATTTCCGCTTAGGAGGTGGGAAATCGTATGGCTTCCTGAAAAATTCTCATGACATGACAATAAAGTCTTGCAAAGCATCATGGAATCCATGAAGTAATTCCAATGTGTGTTTGTTTGTTTGTTTGTTTTGATATGGGGAGGGGGGTGTGGGTGGTGAGCAAACATACTGAATGCTTCAATTTTGACACCCGAGCACTTGAAAACTAATGCTCAAATCCATCGTTGTCCTCCGGGCGGATGTTGGAGCCCTTCTTCAGAGGCGGAGTTAGGGTTTGGGGAAAAAGATGATACGGGGCTCTTTTACAGTATTTATCAATATTAAAACAACACTCAAAAAACAATAGAAGAACAAAATCTGTAAACTTTTATCCCCCTCGGGCTGGAGCGGGAGAGCTGGAAATAATGATGAGACAGAGAAGATGGAGAAAGGGGAGACGATAGCTTAAATTGTATAACACAGCTGATTCGGGCTTAAAAGTTAAAAATTAAGGGCCTTTCATGAAAACTGTGCAACTACAAAAGCGTTTTCTGGCCGGCAGATAATTATTTACTAATCTAGCATTAAAAAATTAACAACTGATTGGTGGGCTTTTTTTTTTTAATTTCTGGAGGCGGGGGCGGGGTCAGAAGAATAGGAGTATTAGCCGACCGGCAGAGATGAAAGTGCAACCTTCGGGAAATACAGTGGATAAGGGAATACAGAATGTCCATTGCCCCAGTATTTACAATTTCTTTTCATTCCACGCAGCTGTTTAAAATTCTCGTATCTTACAATTTACATAACAGTCTTGATCGCACACGCTATTTTGAGCATGCTGCTCCTGTTCACATAATATAGCAAATGAGAACTTGCGCATGAACGACGGGATTTCTTACCGTCGTAAGTGCATCGGTGCAGAGGGTACCCTTAAGCTCAACATGCAGACTGCCGAGTTATAATAATATAATAATAACAATAATTATAATGTAATTCTTGTGATGATAAGAAACCCCGTGTTTGTGTGAGTATGTGTGTGTGTGTGTGTGTGTGTGTGTGTGTGTGTGTGTGTGTGTGTGTGTTGTTTTTTTCCCCAGTGGCCACTGGATCGGGAATATGAAAGTAAAGTAAGCCTATATGTATCCATCTTTACCTTTTCCCATCCCCATTCATACTGATAGTAGAGAAATTTGACCTGGATGATTTGACAACATCAAGGCTTTGAACATTACTTTTACAATGTAGACTAAGCTTAGACCTATTCATCTATTTTTTTTTTAAGTCTGAATGATATTAAAAAAAAAAGTAAACTACCGCCAACTTTGGAGTCCATCAAGAATAATAACAATAACTTTTTTTTTGCTACAACCAGAACACAGTGATGGTAGTGGCAGCATTATTATTGTTCATTTGAAAGTGTATTCTCATGTGCTGATGATGAGAGTGACAAAGAATAACCGCGCCCGGGCTCAACTCTTTCGTCTCTCATTTCCGAGGTCTAAGCAATTTTTTAAAAGTTGCTTCCCTTGGCTGTTCAATGTTTATTTGTTAGAGTTACCTACCTTTACAATATGGCAGCTCGTGACTGAAAACAAGAACAACCTACATTCAACAGCTGATATGTAGATCTATATGGCTACCCCTCTGCTGTGAAACTGATAAACTGCATTTTAATCCAGAGTCAGAACAAGATTATGGCTTTTAGTACGCCTGGATCAACATCACTTTTGAATTTCTTTGTATTCAACACTGAATACGGACCAAGGGAAGGGGAGGTGGGTCTTTTTTATGATTTTATCAAAATAGCAGAGAGTTCTCACGACTCACAATCTGGAGAATATTTTAATTATAGAATATTAGGAAGAAATTCCGAATGAGACTGACACCCCTATGCAAAATTCATGCCTATTAATGCAAACCAAACCTTATCCCTACCCCTGACCCTACTCTTAACCATAATCAATCGGGCATTATCCTATATTGCTCGAGATAAGTTGAGGCAAGTCCTTAGGCCTTCTCTAATGACAGCACCGATTCCATGACTTGTCTATGACTAAATGAAGTGTATCATCGGTGCTGTCGTTAGAGATAGCCAGTCCTTAATCCTAATCTAATGTCCTTTGAGACAGGAGCATCCGGTGTGAATCTCATTCAGAATCTAGCTATATCATATTGCAAGCAAATAACATGACTCAAAATCACACACATATAAAATATTATTTCATGGCATTACATGCTATTATCATGGTGTATGCTTAATTAAATTAAAAGGATTTCCTCCTTGTATGTGTGCAGAATCACCATATTATAGATCTAGTCTCGTTGCACCTACTCATTTTTTAACCCTAATTTGAGCTTTCTAAACTGCAAATCTTTACCTTTATAGATGAGTATGAGCAACAAGACCAGTCATTGTCTGAATTAGCCCCTTGAAACATATGCATTTAGCTTTTAGAAGAATTTAAGAAGTGCAAAATTGAAAGTGTTGCTTCTGAAAATTTTAACATGAATAAACATAAATTATTACATTTCACATCCATGATCACTATCTAAATCTCAATCTGTATACTCAAACTTTTGTCTACCGTCTATTAATGATTAAAAGTTATAACCTGTTATGAAGCTTTGGTCCCTAAAATTTTAAGCCGGGGAGAATAACTTAATTGTATAAATTTATGCACGTTGGCATTATCATAATGCTCAGAGCTTAGGTCAAAATTGCCAGTATACAACAAAAAGAAGAAGTGTTGCAGCCATGTTTTTAGCTCGTCCTGAGCATGTGAATGCAAACTGACATTTCCTGTGTGTCTTTGCTTTTACACTTCAGATTGTTTACCATCATTGTATTTTCATTATTCTTAAAAACTTAAATACAGGTAATGATGAATTAATTTTCAACTAAAAAGATTGTAATAAAGATGTAAAAATTATGAAACAACTTCAGTTTTGAGCAGAAACCACCTCATGCCCCTATATTAATCATGATGCCCGAAAATTTTGTTCTTGGCTTCTACCATCCCTGCTTATAATTGTGAAACTTGTTGTCAGTAATAATGCATCTAACTCTCATTTATCTGTTGCAGGAGCACAAAAAGATTTTGTACTATTATCCACCAGAAGTTGACATTGACACCAAGATCAAGAGAATTGGACTCAGTGAAGCCATTGTGAAATTTTCAGAGTGAGTGAGCTTATGGATGCTTTTTATAAGGCATGAAAAATGAACCTCCTCAGGTTTGGCCATGTGTCACTATGCATGAGCCAGTAATATTGCCAGGTTGTGACTATGAATGTTGATGATGCTTGACGATGTCATTAATATTACAGTATTGAGCTGTGTAAGATATTTGATTAATATTGAACAATCAGACTTTGAGAAATTCCAGACGCAGTGCACTGTGTTTGACAACCTTCCCACAATTAGAGATGTGTTCACAGAATTAAATAAGTTTTGCTATAGGACAGTGAGAAGGATTTATATAGCGAGTATCATGCCTTTAAGTTATAACAGTATTCACTGTATTTTGGCCTTCACTATACGAATCATCATTTCTTTGGGAAATATTCCTTACATTCTGTTATGATGATGGAAATTTGTTTCAGTATACTGGAAGATAGCATCAATTAAGAATGTTGTATTGAATACAGGAACTGAAAATAATAATGATGCTCTTATACTTGGCATGTAGAATTGTACACCATGATGCACAGACATTGGGGTCTGGTTAATATGTTTCATTTCTAGAGAGAGGTGAGGGTCTGCCAGGACACATAATAGCGTTGCTGCAGCAATTTTGACACATTTCTATATCATATCTGTAACTGCCTCTTTACTTTTCATCAACAGGACCTTTTCAGACAAGCCATGTCAAAGCCTGCACACACAGAAGACCAGACAAGTGTTCTTTGAACCTGAGCCATGCTTTTGGATGATCATGGTCAGTGCACAAACAGCTAAAGAGTATCTCAGATAGTTAGTCAAATCCATGTTTTTGTCACATATTATATTGATTTCTATCACAAGTTAACACTAATTAATATATTGAATTTCCTGAAATCAGGATTGGTTTGGACTATGCTTTTGCAAAAAACTTTCTTAACGCCTACTCTTACAGTAGAGCACATTTAATAGGGACGTGCTTTGCACATACATGGACATTGAGTCTGTTTTGTTTTTATTTCTGCCACATCACAAGGCAAGCCTGTTTCTAGTGGTGAAGTTAAACTTTGATGAGTTACGCTTAATTTAAACTCCTCATGATTATATGATCTCTGTGTGTCAGTAGCCTATGTTATCACACCATTCCACCCTTTAGACCTTCCCATTTTATTGACTCAAGCACAACAAGAGTGGAGCATTATGTCTTCATTCATTTGTTCACATTTTGTTCACACAGAGGTGTGAAACCATAATATGAAACCCTGCCATTCTTTTGAATAGGCCCTCTATGCAGTAGATCACGATCTTATTCAAGATATTTTCATTGTCTAAAATACTGTTTTATTGTTGATACTACTGTTGGTTTTGCTCCTGGTTATGTCATAATTCCAGTCCTCTGAGATATCCACATTTCATCTTCATAGCCATCAGTGTATGGACAGTATGATTAATAAATACTTCTGTTGATAAGTTCGTCTTTGGTAGGTATTGTGGTGCACTCATTATCTGTGCTTTATTTTATAATATTAAGATCCATTTTTTTCCTTTTTTGCTGACAGGTCAGTATGTGCTACCATGTGATTTCAGATATATATTCTTCCACAGACTGTATCAGTACCTTTCAAAGAGAAGGTGAAAGATGGGCAGACAATTACAGAATACAAAGACGATCATGTACAAGATTCTGTATTTGAATCTATACTCAGACAGGCATATAAAATGTTCAAGGTATGCTTCACAATTATTACTCTTTAAGGCTTTAGACCAAATCTTTAACTTCATGTTTTCAAATTGAAAGTGACAAGATCCCCTTTATTTAATGAGTTTCTTTGTGAGATAAATGTAATGTTGTACAACTTTATATATGTGGCCAGATGTCATCTGTAATGTCAATCCGTTACAGATGACATAATATAGATAGAAAGCTGGGCCTTTCTGAGGGAGAGGGGTTGGTTGGGAGCAAGGTTAGGACTTTAAAGCAATCAGGAAATTGAATTGTCAAGACAGATATTCAGATTTTGCCCCACAATTTTTTGGCATAGAGATAACACATTTACTCATATGCAACATCATTCCTGTTTCCTCTTGCAACCTTTCTTCTTCCAAAGCTATTCAATGGCACATTCACAACCATCCTCATGAGGGCAAATGGAGAGGTGGAGTCATTAAAGCAAAGGCTTGAGCATTTTTACAGTAAAGTAAGTATTAATGGTAAGATCAGGTAAGTATTAATCAAACAATCCCCTATGGAATACCATGCCACTCATGTATCTGGGAATAAATGAGAGAAAAAGCTTTAGTGTGCAGTTCAGATTTTGCCTAAATGGTGAGACTGTGGAGGGGAAAGAAAAAGCCGGATTTTTGGTTATAAAGCAAAGTTGAGGTTGTGGTTACTGCTGTGCATAGTTTGGCAAAATGGATGGAATGTTGCTGTTTGAAATATAGTACTTCTTAAACTCTTGTGCCATGATAAAGGAATAGCTGAATTTTATTCAGTTATACCATTCTGTATATTAATATGTTATACCACCCATAAAACAAAAAATGTTGAATGGGCACACAAAATATTAAATTCACTGCAGTCATCCAACAGCAGTGGAATAATAATAAGAAAATATGCCATTGCAGAGTTTTGTTTTTTCTACACAGTAAAACGAAGCCTGCTATGATTTTAGAAATTAGTACCTGGAATGAATTAGGCAGTTTAATAATATGTTATTTATGTTTTCAGTATCTGCTGACCCTGAAGCTTGCTCAAGGCGATGTACTGGATGTATTCAATGGCATCCACTTTTTGCCCCTGGACAAGAACACCTATTTGCGCATCCAATGTTTCATCAACAGTCTCGAGGCCTCATTCCCTATGGTGAAATACACAGCGTTCCTCTACAATGAGAAACTGGTTTGGTAAGCTCAGAGGATGCAGATCCAGTTTATACATGTATGTCTCTTGTCTATAAATATATGTAGATACTGATTCAGCTAATTTGTTTCATGAACTGAAAGCAGTGCTACTTTCATCATCTCGAAAGCATGAGTTACAATTGATGCCATTTATTTGTCAGTTAGAATTGAAAATGCCATTTTCACAGTGTACTGGGTTAAATTGAAATTCCAATTGTTCCTGGAACTAAGGTATTATTGATGGGAGTTGTTTAGTGTGTAGAAGTGACATTGCTACAGTTTTCCTCATTAATTTTGATGAATAAACTTTTCACTTTTCTCATTTTCTATTATGTGTGGTGTCACAGGAGTGGCTTAGAGCAAGAAGACATGCGCATTATGTACAAATACTTAACATCCAGTTTGTTCCCAACTTACATGGAGCAGGAACTGCATGGAGGACAAAATAGACCAGCTAGTGGGTTTGGTCACTATGGCAAGTGAGTTTACATTTGTTATTGTCTTTGTGTCATTCTTTTAATGTTCCTAAGACATGCATGCCTCTAACATAGTTTTGAACTACTCAAGCTAGGCTATCATAAGCGACATATGTTTGGGTAAATACTCTACTTTATTCGTGGAAGGGTCAGTTTTATGTTAGCTGGCATTGAGAAATTTTAGGACATCATCACACTCACTGCACATTCACCTAAGTCATTATTTGCTATTTTGAGAAATCAGGCGCTCTCGTGCTGATATGCAAGCAAAACTATAAGGCAGATATGGTTTACTTGGAAAATTGGGATGAATAATGAGTTAAAACTTTACATTTTTTGTAATAGGAAAAGAGTATAAATGGAAAGATCATAGTAATACAGTATAAACAGCTCAAGGCATTTAAACAAATGACTTAGGCAAGTGTGGAATGCTTGTGACAATATTTCATGTTAGCTGATATCAAAAAATGTTAGGACATAAACAGGGGCCATCATTTTTGTTTTTGTAGGAAGTATTATTGTCCTCATATTTCTGCTGAGGGTGAAGAAAGGAAGAGGGAAATTATCTCAAGGGATTGTACTCTACATTTTTTCTCATGATTTTCTTGCAGGTTTATGACGGGCCCCCCAGATCTCAATGATGACCGCAATATGGGAAAGCTACCCAGAGTCTTTGTAAATACAGAGGAGGTGGATGAGGAGTGCTATCTTATTGTTTACACAGCACTGAGTGCAACAATATGCCTTCTTGTGAATGGTACATTCTTGTCATGTTCATATGGTTTGGTGGAAATAGTGCTATTAATGAATAAAAGTGAAACATCATCGGTATCATCGTGATGTTTATTTACTTGCTGCTGGTGGTTTTTTTTTTCTTTACTTGCTGCTGGTGTTTTTTTGTTTCTATCTTCAGAAGAAATAGGTAATGTAGAGAGCAGGATCTCCTATAGTTTGACCAGGAAACAAATGTCAGTACGGTTATGCACTTGAGGAATGCTGTTTCATTAGAAACCACATAGAAACATTTTCATTTGGGAAACAGTGAAATTAAACGTATAGGAATGCTGGAAATTTGCTATTTTCAAACACCTGGGTAAAGGCATGTGGACAAATATGCATTGTTTATCACATTGATACTGTTGTAAATGAATTCTCACAAGTAGGGAAATTTTACTACCTTGACTTCACTGTAGAGAAGTCTGATGACAATACAGTGGTTTTTATTTCTTTCAGTGAGGAGTCCTCTTAATGTGCCTTTGTGTCGCAAATTGGATGCTGTGCTCGGACCTCAGATGACCAAGTTAGCCACAGATATTAGTGAACAGTACAGTAAAAGGGTGGCAGCTCTAAAGTAAGTAACTCCCTTTGTGCACTTATATATGTTTACCTACCATGGCTGGGGATATGGTGAAAGAGAGAGGAGCAGAGATAATAGGGTGGTTTCAGATAGAAGAAAGAAAGGAAAGTTTCATTAAGGGAACAGGCGGAAGTAGGAAGACTCTCTTTAATTTTGTCTACATGGGATAGAGAAAGATGATAAATTTCTTTCATAAATTCCAGTATTTATTCTCAAATCTTAATATACAGTATTTAGTCCTATGGCAGGTTTTGAAAAAGACATTCACATGTGCTTTTGAAATTTAGATGGGAGGGTGACAGTTAATGACTTTAGTACAAAAATTGGCACTTTTAATTTAATATGAAGAAGTATTTTTTTTTATCATGAAATAATTTTATGAGAGCCACTTTAAAGCAGATCTACGATAAGTGGTAGAAGTGAGAGTTGTTTTGGAATCTGTAAACAGATATTTTTCAAATTTCACTTAAAGCTATGCCATCAGGTTCTGCTGAAAGACAAGCCCTGCCTACAAATGACCATGGACACTGCCTTGTCTCAGATGGATGTGCTTTCATACTTTAGTTACTAGTAGTCTAAATATTTTTCATATCAGTATTCTTTACCATAACTTTTGAAAGGACAGTAAACTAACAGTTGTAGTATGAAATTAGTTACTCGTGGAATTGGAAAAAAATAGCTCTGTAATGCAATGCATACGGTTGAATGGAAATCAGTGAAGTGTCCAATCATACCTTCCTCTCCCTTTATTATCTAGAGCAGGTCTTTAAGTTGTTAGCATACTGGAAGATTAAGATATTTTTTCACACAAAATGGATATAAATGTTTAATGATTTGTCTCAGACTGTGTACTTGGTGTTATTAAGTCTTTTTTCTCTTCCTCAGCTCAACAGATCCAGTATTTAAGTATGTGTACTTCAATCACATGAACCTAGCACAACAGACAACTGTCCATATTGACCTGCAGAAAAAGGCAGGAGTCAACATTCCTCAGGAAATCCTACGTCTTTTAGGTGATATCAATGCTGATCTCACAAGGTAGGCAGAAGATGTGGAGATGGGACGAAGAATGTTCAGAATTGTGATTGGCTTGGTTTGGATTCAATTTGTTTGTGTTTACGGATCATGTAGAGTGTCTGTTTAAAGTCTAAAAATGAGTATAGAAAAACACACATGTTCAGCTTAGGTTAATTTGAATCATAATTTGCAAAATCAGTACAGTGCAGGGGCGTAGCGAGGGCGATTTTTTTGGTAATCTAGCACTTACATCTTACCAGCATTTGGGGGG
>JAWQUT010000022.1:2994923-3039255 GCA_033807755.1 Ellobium chinense
TGCATATCTCCATCATAGATTTGGCCTGTTGCCTCACGAAATAGACGTAAACCTTCATCCATCACCTCAGAAATAATTACCTCACTTCAAACTTCGCTCAAAAAGCAACCACACGTCCGATTTCAATCAAACAAGGACTGTTAGGAAGTTCGTTTTTCGTACTTTCAAAATCCGCAATTTGTATTCCATACAGCGGTGTTTAAAAATGCCGTTGGTTCTTGACAACGGAACAAGTAAAATCGGCGACGCGCGGCGACTGTGGACGGTAATCGATAGAGGTGACGCCCGGCGACTATGGCCGGTAAATGGTTAAGGTTTCTTTTCTTGCTCCCACTAAAAGAAGCTGTAAGGTTAATGGTCTTAGAAATTATTCATGTTTAAGCAAAATGAACTAATGCTATTGTGATTATCATGAGCTCTGCAATATTTTAATGTTTACGGTGCCGTTTTCTCTAGTCCTCGGGAGAAAAATAAAAGGAAGAAAAAACTCTGGAACAGGGTTGCCAAATTTGGTTCTCTCGGAACCAATTATCAGATTTTTGGCTATATTTAAAGTACGTAGTTCTCAAATAACTGATTGGCTCTTTGGTTCATTTTTAACTCTAACCGACTGTACATCAATAGGTACTAATTTTGTTTAGAAACACTTTTAGTTTACGTATACTTCTATCAAACTGCTTGGTACCGGTACGTCTGTCGCCAGATGAGCACGAAATAAGGATTAATCTAAAAAAATGTTTCCATTTATAGGTCAGATCTTACACTGCTATGATATCTGTAGAAATAGAAATGTTTATGATAAGTATAATACCAGTGTATATCCATTACAAACTTAAGTCGTCATTAATTTCTGATCTTATGTCAAATCCTGACCCAGGCCGCCGTTCGGTGCTATAATAATATTTTGGTACTTTTTCGGTTGTGATTTGGCTCCCGTTTGATAAAAACTGGCAACTGAGTTCTTAACGTTGTTCGCGGCATGTCAAAAAAAAAAAGTGGGGGGAGTGGGATGCAGTCTGCGTAGAGGATAATCAAATTTTTCTCTCAGATTACTGACCCCTTTTTTTAAATGGATTTTCTGTTGATGTTTCCTTCGAATGCAATACACTGTGCGTATGGGGCTGGAGAATCTGCGANTTTTCTATTGATGTTTCCTTCGAATGCAATACACTGTGCGTATGGGGCTGGAGAATCTGCGATACGAGTACCGGGTCACAGATTAGTACTGCAAAAAACTTAAGTAGTGTTGACAAGATTGTACGCCAACGCTTGTAAATGGTACGCAAGTGTAATACTTATAAAACGATGAAGGTATTTGAACATTTTAGAAAGCACTTAGCATTGGTAAAATTGTATTAGATGGAACCTATATAATGAACGTATAATGGCTATTATGAACTGGTAATCTCAGATTCATAGATTACATGGACGCTACGCCCCTGGTACAGTGAACATGCTGTTCAATAAAATAGTGTCTTGTTTTTGCACATGAACTATCCACACGACAAGAACTAGCAGTAATCAGGTGGTTTGTGCTGCTGAGGTGGATATTTCATGGGAAATGACCTGAGTGTTTTAATATCATACAGCTGCTTTTAATCTGGATTTATTTGAAAGAGGCAGGTATACATGTAGTTATTTGCCTCAGAGGCTTGAGAGTCCACATTATTTTCATGATAGAAATTTCTGGTAGTGCTTAGTTAACATCAGCAAAGGATTCTAAAGATTCTGAGAACTTCTATTTCATAGTTTTGATGTCAAAAGATAGGAAATTGTGGAGTAACTATACCAACCTCATGTTGCAAGTCTGAAAGAGTGCCGCTGAAATGTGGGCATTTGCCAGAGTTATGCATCATGGGGACAATGGGTATTTGCACAATAGGACCAACTTACATCTCAATCACTTATAAAGCATCTTTGCATCATTGTTCTTCATTCACAGAGGGAATGAGGATGGTGAGACCATAGTGAAAACAACATCAGACTATTGGGTGGTAGGCAAGAAGTCGGATCAGAGGGAATTCTATGTAGTGATAAACCAGCGGAGTGCCAATCTTATAGAAATTAATGGTTTGTATAGACCATGGCCTTTTTTGTTTATATTTAAATAATAAATAAGCATTACTAAATAGATAGATTCAATTTAGTTGGTAAACATTTCAGAAGGGATGGAGAAAGATTACTGGAACATTATCTGGACCAATATGGATTCAGGAGTTCTAATTTTGAAAGATCAGCTCAATTTCCATGTTACTAAAAGTTTTGTCAAGAATGGTTGATGAATTATGCAATACATCACACTTTAAAAAATATTCAGGCATTTTAAACTTCATCTAGATCTGCAATGCATAGATTTGAAGTACAGAAGAAAGGAAATGTATACAAAGTTTTCACTCAGCAAGTCATTTATTCACTTAATGTTTAATGTTTAATGATTGACTTAGTCATTCAGACAAACTGATTAATGAAATTATTACCCTTCTTTTCCAGAGGAAGTGAAAAAGCTGTGCAGCACCTATTTGAACAGTATATTCTTCTTAGACTGATGATAGTGATTTCAGTGCAAGTGGGCAAGGTTGAGTACGAATGAAGATAAATGCAATTTTTATACTGGAGCTCATCTTAGAATGTATTGCATTATTAAGAGTATGTATGTGTGAAAAAGAGATGGAGAAAGAAATCAGCACTGGGCAGATATAATGAGCAACAGAGAGAGAGAAAAAGAGAGAGAGAGAGAGAGAGAGAGAGCAATAGTTCACAAAATGTTTTGCATATGCTGGGTGACCTATTCATTGCTGGTTGGAGAATATAACTGCAGAATTTTTGTCATGCAAGTTTGTTTTAATTTTTTGTTGTAACCGGCAGGCAACTGCCACTATCTCTTTCACTTTCAAATTGATCTGCAGCTTTGATTAAGATTCATGTAAGAATCTTTCATGACATTTTTCTTAATGAGATGTGCTTTGAATCCCGGATGTAACTCTTCATACACTTGCATATGTATAATTCAGTATACTGGTATAAATTGACATGACCAATGATTAAATTTCAATCACAGAATGTGGGAAGATTTGCAGTAGTTTCTGTGAGTCTGTGTGACAATTCATAATTCACAGTAGCTTCTTGTGTATAACAAATCTCTGTGCAGGTAACACAGTATTACACATTCCAAAACTTATTGGTAGAGTTTAGCAGTCTTTGGGAATGTGTTTACCTGAATTTTAGAAATTTTCACAAATTACAGTTTTGAAATACTCAATGCATATTATGAAGTTTGAATTTGTTGTCTTCGACGAAGTATGTTCTGTGTGATTACGTATCTGATAATTAGATCTTGAAGCAATCATTATTCAATTAACTTGCAACACTGACTGCCAAATAACTTTTCCTGCATTATTGAAAATGTGTAAAGTTGTAAAGGATTATTTTGAGATATATAAACAGCAACATGGATAGCGCATTAGAATTGGAGAGACCTTCAGTTCATTTGACAATGCTGTGCACCAATTTTAGTGCAATATACAACATTTGGGTAACATTTTATCAATTTAAATACAAGCAAGTACATTACATACACCCAGCTAATTCACATTCAAAGTACACAAGCAGTAATGCAAATAATAAAAATTCATCATGTGTCATACTATTTCCTTCATAGGCTTTCATACTAGTAACACTTTTTAGCACGCAGTCCTAGTGGAGTCACAAAAGATATCTATGCAGCAGACAGTTGTAAAGTTATAGTGGGGTCATAAAAGATATCTATGGAACACACAGTCATAGTGGAATCGTGAAAGATGTAAATCCCTTATTTCAGTCTTTCCTCTCGTGTCAGTTAAGTCATTTCCTCCCTGTTTTAATGTTTTCATTGGACAGAAGAGACTGTGTAGTTATGTAGGCTATGTCCTGGCTTTCCATGCTGTAGGGCTGTAGGTTATACCTATGAACATAATGTATATAGTGGAGTTTTTACAATGCAGTCGCCCTTCAAACTAAGATTTTGAGGATGCATTATCCAGAATGTTTGTATATGGAACAAATTAGTTGGGACTATTGAATGGTTGTGTGCTAAGCAGGAAATTGTGTTAAGCAGTGTTGTCTGCTGTTTTGTAGCATTATACAGTATTTATCATCGAAAAGTGAAATGAATGCTGAAATTTTTGGGGGCTAAAATGATCTACTTGTGTCACAGTCAGTGGCATCCAACAAGAGCCTTAGTAGCCTTGCAGCTAATTGGAATGACGTTTATTTTGCAATATCAGACACCGACACATTACATTAAGACTGATTGAGGCGCTTTGGTCTGGAGTTTTTGTTAGTAATGAAAATTGCAAGTACAATATTTCTGCACAAAAACGTACTGGTTTTGGATGTGAATGGTATGTACTTGTGGATAACAATGATTTTTTGTTAGTTGGTTTTTAGAGTGTAATTTTCTTTTAATTTTTTGCTTTGGCATAGGCATGACCCCCTGCTGCCTAAAGCAAATTAATCTGGGGTGAAAATTATGCCAGTTCAAAGTTTTTTAAGTAATGGAAATACCCCAAATAACTTTCATGTATACCAGTAACTTGATCAAAATAGATATTAGCCTCATTTTGATCTGCTGCAAGACATTTGATATTTGAGCCATGCCACATGCTAAAGTGCACTGGTAGTAAGATAAGTGCAGAAAATGATACATTTGAACATGTTTAGTGATAAAAATGCTGAATATGAAACTAGCAAGATTTCAATACATTTTACAGTCCAAGTATTCTCTTAAATATTTTATCATAAAATAAAGCAAACACTAATCTGAAAAATAACTGTGAAGCATCTCTAAATCTGCTACCACCATATTTTTCAGAATAGAACAGCTTCTCATTCATAATCCCCCAGGGCAAGCGAAGCCCTGACTTACTCAGCTCAATGCTAGACAAAGCTCTTTTATTCATTATTGACCAATTACTAATCCTTTGCAATGCACAATTTCTGTTGCAGTGCAGTGAATAAGACTGAGGCAGTCTTACTTGTTCTTTTTCAAAATCTGCTTATTACAAAATGATTCAGTGGATCCTGTGAAGTTTATGTTGTTGTTATAACATGAATCTAGAAAAAAGGAAACATTTTATGCTTATACCAGTTAAAGCAGTTGTTGTTTTAATGCTAAATGTGTTTGACTGTTTGTGTCAAAGTGCATTATTCTAATAAGGTATAATTGGTGTTTTGTGATGCTTCAACTTTGGATACATATTAGGTGGTCGAAAAAAGAAGTGTACTAAACTCCAAATTCAGTAACTTAAATTCAAAAAGAAACATTGATAAAATGATACATACATTAACAGAGGGATATAATCTACATTTGTTGCAAATTTCATTAACCTAGATGCTATACTTCTGTCACAGTACAGGAATTAAGAACACATGTCACAAAATGATGTGCCAAGGCCTCTAAGGTGCTGTGTTAGACACAAGCTGGTTTTGTTATTGTTGGATGTGTTTTTAAGTTTTCAATTGGGACGTAACCATAGAACCTATGTATTTGAAGTTTGCACCATTGGCAGACAACATTCATGTGCTAATGTGGGCCAGATTTCTGCTGGATAACATTTGAATTGTTGAGGTTATCAAACTTTGAAAGTAAGTTGACTTTTTAAAATTTTTGGCCACTTGCTATATTGAAGATTAATGACATGATAACATTTTCTACCAATAACAGAAACTAAAGATAAACAAAGTGCCATCACATCATCATCATGGCATCGGCTGAAGACTTTTGATGTGATGACACTATAAATTAAACCTGTCCAGCATTCCATGTTTCAAGTAAGACCTTTCTGACAATGTGTAAAGACCTTTCTGAAAAAATGTGACCTTTCTAACAAAGAATAGGGACCTTTGTAACAAAATGTAGGACCCCTCTTACAAAATGACCTTTCGGACAAAATGTATAGTTTTCCTGTAGTAACCATTTTGAGTTGCCTTCATCCAGAGTAAACACAGCCAACTTCAGACAGTCCTACTGAGCAAATGGGCAAAAACTGGTAAGTCTTCAGTGAGTTAATTTTTGTCAGGTACCGGTTTTTACCCTCCTATCACCAAGCTTATGAATTATTTTTATCGAAGTGTATTTGTTGGGTTCTGTATTTTTGAATGGGTTGGCTTGTTTTGAACAATATGAATTGCTTTTGCTGTACAAATTTAAATAATGTGATTTTATTTAAGAAGACTAAGTTATATTTTTTAAAAGTAATAAATCAAATGCCATGTCTTTTTGTCTTATAGCTTGTCTCCTTTGTTTTGTGTATATGTACGAATAACATTAAGGATTGTCACAAAAGATAAAGGAAGAGTTATAAAGGCAGATCTTGAAGTTACTATAGCCAAGAATAAAGGTACAAAAAGAACATCAGAAGTCAATTATATCAAAGGAAATTCTGAATTGTGGGTAATAATTTCTCTTCTCACAGTAAATAAAAACAGACAATATCTTTTGCTGCAAGTGAGGACATCACATCATTTTGTCGGAGCACATGTTTGTCACTGAAAATCAGGATTTTTCTGTTGCTTTCAGTATAACACTGTCAGTTTGGAAGACCCTACTCATTTATAGCGCGTACCACAGACTATAATCACAACAGACTAAGCATCAGACCCCTTAATGCAGGCAAAATGGCTTTTAACATGCACCAATCACTGTATCTCTCACAGCATGAGAACTGTGTATTTAAGTTACATGTATTAATGAAGGACATAGTTAATTGAGATGACAGGAAAGATTTTGTACCAGTACAACCACCACTATCAACAGGATGCTCTGACACAAAAACTGTAGATACCACATGACACTGAGATATATACATGTATCTGTGGACAGACAAGCAGATCAATGCTATCCAACTAAGTTCTGTTGTGATGCTGAATTATTTTTGAGGTGCAAATTTCAGGAAGGCAATTTTGCAACCTCAATCAAGTACATGTATTCTATGGCTAATATGTGAATGATTTTATGCTTAATATTTTTAGAAAAGGGCATTGCAGGCTATTGTTTAAGCTTATAAATTTTTAAAAATACAGTTGATAAGCTGATATTATTGATTTTACAAAGCAAATGGAGAAAAATTGTAGGACAGACTACTCAAAAGCACTATATCTGTGTAACCAAACTTAATATATTATTATTTTCAATGCATTTTCAATTTAAAAGCAAAAAAAATTAAAAATTGCTCTTTTCATTACGATTGGAACCAAGAAAAACCCAAAAATATATTTTCTCTAACATTGAAATGTCTATTGAAATGTGATCATTAACAATTAAATGCCTGAAAGTTATGGGACTAGTATCTAAAGATTCGTTTAACATGTTGTGTTTGTTCTTCCTCAAACTTGCTCAAATATCCTAGTTAAGGTATGGAGGGAAACAAGCATGTCTTAGAGGGAAATGAGCATTTCAAATAATGTCTCTAAAAAAAATTCTAACTCATTGTTACCATTCTGGCTTCTTAAAATGTCCCTTAAGGCATTTGCTCTGACTACTAATTGCAAACTTGTCTCACTTTTACTTCGTACGTCTGAACTGTGACAAGATTTCTATTCAATATCTGGATAGAAAAATTGGACTGTTTGACAGTTATTTTATTTTGGTGAAACATATCTGTTCTAGATATTTAGAAGCTCCAAAATTTGATAAGTTTTGTACAAAGTATGAAATGCAAAAGAGGAGGTGTACAGTGTACACACAATACCAGTTCACTTTATTGTAACGCAAAGAGGATGGGGACTAACAGTGGCATACCAGGTGCAGGCCTTAGAGTGGATACAGTAAGCATTTATTGTGACAGTAATGAAGAGGAAGACAATATTATAGTGAAGACAGCAGTTAGCTAGACAGGATAGTGAAAAACAAAGCAAAGAGATGAATTGTCTAAGACGAGGAGGTGGCATATAATGAAAACCAGAACTACAAGTGCGGTCTGTTGAGAGTCAGGATGAGAGGTCTGACTGTAGGCAGGCTTGGGGTTTCAAGGGTACATTACTTGGATTGCTTTTATGCAGTGTCACATTTTAAGAGTTACGTTTCCTGTGAGGAAGTGGGTCGAGCGAGACCTGGAAGCAGGAGTCATCAGTGACGTCAGGAAGGAATTTCCCCCATTGGTCTCAAAATAGTAGGTGGAGTTGACAGGGAAGTGATTCACCAAACCGTGGCCCTTGTTAAAGATGGCGGAGAGACAACGAACAGTGCTAGTGGAGCTGTTACAGCAAGATGGAAATAAAGAATGTGCTGACTGTGGGGCAACCAGTAAGTATTCATATGCTTAATGATTATTTCTTAGTGAAAGGTTTATTCAGTATGAAGCGCAGTTCATGTAACTTCCCCAACAAACATCTGCAGTGGCATGTAACGATTTTGTCAATAAGTGAGATTAACCAGCTACTGCGCCCTTTCTGTATTTCTAACCTTCACTTACAACAGTGGGAAAGATATGGAATGAATCGTCATTTAGGAGGCCTCTGTTCTCCAGTAGGTTAGGCCCTATAGACTTTGTGGCTGCCGACTTTGTCTTGTTCTACACTTCTTAATAATAAAATCTGCTGTTTAGTCAATGAATGGCAATTGTTCACTCACTGATGATGAAACTTGTTCTGAAGATGAAAGATTTAGGGGCCTATTGATAGTGCAGGTCTACCTACAACTAGTAGTAGTAAATATGTATGACTTCTTTCGACTTTTGACAAGGCTGGTAGTAGTAGAGCACCATTTTACACTGACACCAATGTTAGCAGGGAAAATCGTTGTGAATGTGAACTGGGCTGTTGTCAGCATTTTGCATGGAAGAAAGAATTTCCTCAAGAATTAAGATAAGAGAAGTAACAGGTTTTGTTTTTTCTTTATATATGAATATCTGTAGTAGTCTAGCTCCATTGTCTTTTTGAGGAAAGAAAGTACTAAAATTCTGTCAACACAAACTGTGGCCCATGAAGGGTGGGGTACCTTAACCAAAATAAAGTGAGCGTTACTTCAGTCATCACTAATACATACGACGCCTCTGAAAATAAGAATTAAATTTCTTTTATGTCAATGTGTTGATGACTCTCTGCCACTGCCTCCCAGCCAGGGAAGCAGCAGTCATCAAGGTGAAACAATAAGACAACTGACACTGGGTCATGAAGTGTGGACTGCAGGTGCTTAGCACTACCTACCACTAATACCAGTGTTTACAAGACTGTAGGATAATGATTTGGCCTTCCATAGTCAAAAGAATAGAGTTTGAGGATAGTGCTAGGACCTTACTGATGATGATTTGTGTTTGTCTGTAGAATTTTGTTAATGGTTGTAGTACGTGACAGTGGTATAGTCATAAAATCTGCTTTAGAGTATTTAAGCCATAGCTTTTCCTGTGTAGAAAGAATTCTATGATAGTATGTACACATACATACAATTTCATGTGCATTCAGCGTCTTCTAGAATAGTTCCAGTTTGAATTTTGTGCAAAATTGGTTTCATTTAGGCTCTTTTCCTTGATGTTATGCCAGTAACCATACTGTGACGCATTGATTGTGACATTTGCATTTTAGTAGCATCTATGACCCAGACAAAGAAGACATATGTACAGACTTCATTGCATGTCAACAAATCTCTGAAGTGATTTTGTTTGGAGATGGAGGTGCAAAGGAGGATTGACCAATTCACTCTCAGTCACATCCAAGGGGTTGTTCTTCATTGATCATTATTTCATGTCTAGAGCGCTAGATGTCAGTGTCAGGGGAATAGCTGGATTACAGGTGTTTGGAAGATTATGAGGGCCATATAACTGTTTTAAGAGGGATAAGAGAGGTGTGGGGACCTTTTATCAAGGAGGGTTAAACATTCAAGTAAGCTACTGTCTCAGTCATGTCCACTTACAGACAGCTCAATGCCTAAAAGAGCATGCAGCCATGTCACATTGTCTTTTTAGCCTTCTTGGTAAGTGGTCATTTTATTGTACAGTTTAAAATGTCCTATGACAAGGCCAGAACCAGATCTTAAAATTTAATAATATTCTGTCACTGTCATCCAGTTGTATGAGGTGGGCATTTCCAGGAATGATTTTGATTTTGGACAGTGAAATGAAGTCAGTAATATTACTGGCTTTTCATGTACAGTGGAACTCTGATATTAAGAAATCGAAGGGACCAGGACTTTTATTTCTTAATATCAGAATTTCTTAATATCCAACAGAGACCATAAAACAAGGGGGGCGACCCATTTAAATTGACTCATCGTCTTTAACAATATGAAACTGGTAGGCTACTGAACGATACGCTTTACTCTGCACTGAAATCTAGAGTGATGTGCTGCAGTGTGTGGGCTAAGCAATAAACGCGGTTTAATTGTTATTGATGACCACTCCCAGACCATTGTCTGCGCGTGTTACGATTTCGCAGAACATCTTAACACGGTAAAGATTACTCCTCGTCTCCCCCACCCAGCACGCCCTGCCCAAACCGCTTTACTTCCACCTGCGTGGACCACCCCTACCCCAGGTTGTTTTACCTGGGCCTAGCCTATTGTATAAGTATCACGCAAACGTTGTCTCGCCTTTAACCATCAGTGTGTAATCGGAGCCGGCGGGCATTGTTAGGAGTGATTGAACAAACGAAAAGCTGGTCACACACGCAGTTTAACCATCTTTGGCACGCCGCCACGTGGATTTACTCGTCACTTTCTGGGAAAATTATTTCTTTATAAGCGAGATCGGGAGGACTGGCATTTCGCAAAATCCGAGATTTTATTAGAAGAAAGAATGAAGAAATAAAACGGGACTGCATATTCTTTTCTTTATTACCGAAATTTCGCAACATCCGATTTTGTAATATCAGAGTTCCACTGTATAATACTTTTTAGTTTATCAGGTCGCGATCAGGCGCTTATTGATAGCAATAAATTGCACTTCCTCAATTTATGACTGTCAGTGCCTCCTGAAGTTTACTTGATGTTTAGTATTATGAGGTAAGATAAAACATGTTAATAGTCCTTTAATCTATTATTTTGACAGTGTTTTCAAAGAGTTAGTATCTGTATACTTATTGTTCAGTCACTTGAAATTCTTTGTTATAGTCGTCAAAGTGGGGTTGTTATCCGGTAATTATTGATAGGACTCAACCTAGATAGGTTATCATCAACCACTTATTCAGTCATGCTTGACATGCTGGCTTCTTCCTGGTGTGAGATATGATTGACATGAATGACAAGTCAATGTACTTCTTTGTCTCACAGTGGAAGGGGTAGCTTTCTTGCAAAGGTGGCTTGTTGAGTCTCAGTGCTCACAACAATGGAAAGCCCAGTAAAACAGTCATGCTAAAGTATAGTCAATGAATGTAATCCAGATTTGTCAAGTAATGGTTAGATTACATTACTTTTGCCAAATGCAAACACAAGCAGTGATACTGAAGTGGTATCCTCTGTGCATTCTCAGCACATTACGGTTGCCTCTGCTTAAATGCATTTTTCAGATCCAGAATACTATATTTTGTTTGTTAAAAATCGCTGGATATGTGCAACTCGTTTAATCATGGCTTTTCTCATTTTCCTGAGGAGTTGCAAACAAGCAAACTCAGCGCCTAGCTTTTTACAATGTTGTCATAAAGTGGAGCCAACTCTATAATTAGACTACACAAAGTAATGTGTTGAAAGGACAGTCACTGGACTGACAGTGATTCATTCATAGCATTTTACCCAAGGTGAGCCCTAGGACTCACCAAAGCAAAGCCTGTAAGGTTATCTGTGCTGAATATCAGCCCACAATCAATCTATAATGTTAGGAGGGGGAAGTAATCATAAAGAGTTTCTCATATTTGATACTGGTATCTGATGCCATGACTAATTTGTTTTTGTTATTAAAGATAACAAACTGCTTGACACCAAAGCCAGTTTAGATACGGGTTAAAAGTTACCAGTGTTGTCACACATATGGAGGTCACATGGCTGATTGGGCTTTTGACCTCACATAGTTACTTGTTCTTTTGATAAGTTGCCCATCTGATATTCTTTAAAGAGAAATAACATGAACAATAACATGCAGAAAGCAGATTCTGTCTGTTTTTCTGCTTCTTTTGATTGTCTCAACTTTTCTTCCTTCTCCTTTTCTTCCTTTCCTCGGGCTATTCATCAAACATGTTTGCTGTTTTTGTATTATATTTTGTGTTCTGTTATTTCTCACTCCTTTGAGGCACTTCTTTATGTCATATTGCTGTTTCATTTCATCATGGTTTTCCTCTGTCTGTCTGTCTGCCTGTCTGCCTGCCTACCTGTGCCATTGGTATATAAATATATGTTAATGTGGTGTGGTCATTGTTCAGTGTTATTGGCCGACAAGTTCCAGCTTCTTTTTTCTCAGCTTTCTCACAAATCTAGGAATAACTACTATATATGCATAGTGGCACCTCAGTATTGATTCCCTCAATTATGACTGATGGAAGCAGTAACACAATTCACCACATGGCTCTTCCCACTGATGGTGCCCTATTCAGCAAGAGACAGTCTATTCTGTCTTTGTCTCTCTAATTACATTCCTTCCTCTGATTTGAGCAATTTGTGTCCCTGCATGTATAAGTGGAAAAAGGGAGGAGGGAATGGGACAGGGGCTTGTTGGTTCTACTTTTAAGGAGCTTGGGAAGAGAATAACTAACATTGAAACTAAAGCTAGATCTAGATTGAAATGGAAGAAAAAGAAAATATGGGTCAAGAGGGTACATGTGGAGGGAAGTTGAAGTGTTGGAATAACCTGAGTGTTATTTATTTCTTATCATAACTGATGCAGTCAGAGGCTGAACTGTTTTGTCAGTAATTTTAGAAGACACTGTTCAGTGCTTACTCTGCATAATAGGAATAAATTTTTATTGTTACAAAGCTTAACATTGTCATGTGCTTTGACCTATGGGAAGCATAAATGAATTACAATAATCTAGGTAATAAATCTTGAAACATATAAACATTGGCTAGTCTGCAGAAATTAGTACATATTTTCTCTCAGAATATTTTTCTATAGTTTTTGTTTTTTTCTCTCAAAATAATATCATAGACTACCTCTGCAACTACAGTCGGTTGTGTTCAGGTTAATAGTGTAATGATTATCTTGTTTTATGTGTTTGGTTATAAGTAAAAGATACACTTGCAGATGCTAATACTCACATCTGCTCCTCCGAGATTTTGTTCAAATTTAGGCTGTGAGATTTGTTGTTGTTGTTGTTGGTGTTGATGTTGTTGCTGTTGTTGGTGGTGATGGTGGTGGTGGTGGTGGTGTTAGTGTTGTTGTTCAATCCTTAAGAAACTGTTTAAGTGCATCAAAACAGATATGTGTCCAATTATGTGAATCTGTGACTGCCTAGTGTAAAATTGTATTGTACAGATGACATCTTGACATTTTAGATGCAATCAGGCTATTCCTCTATCACAAATCTCACTTTGAGCCTTGCACTTTGGAAGGAAATTCCACAGAGTTCAGGGAAAGAGATGGACCTTTTCTCATGTGACCAACATCTCATGTTTGCTTTCTTGGTACAAGGAAGCCTTTTGTTGTTACCTTTAGAGAGTTTTCAATATCCAGCTTGTATTTGCTTTCAATGCTTCATTCAGAAACCTTAAATCCTGATAGCATATGTATGGTTGAATTGGTATTTCCCGTTGGTTTCTCTCATGACATGGTGTTCTTCTTCAATGATAATGTCAGATAATTGTTCCCATTTTTATGTGAGCACTTTAGGTGTCTTATAAACAGGCAGGAAACAGGAAGAAAGCATGTGTAGTCTTTTCATCATTTAGCCAGGGACAGAATGTGTTTTGATATTTCGTGATAAAGCATAAAATGTTATCAGTTCACATATGCACAGTTTGTGTAGTGGTGGTGACTTAATGATATGTGGGCCCTAGTTTGAAGATGTCAGAACTTTTCACTGCTGAGATTTAGTTTGGAAGGAAGTGAGTGTGGTAACCTTGATGTGGCCAAAAACTTTGATGGAAAGTGTGGGGAGTTTTTGACTGTCAATTGTGCGGATAATGTTCATGGGCTATTTAAAGGAGGTAGTCTTGTGCACTTCCCTCCACAGCTTCTTTTCACAAATTTGAAAATGGAATGGGGAGGAGGATGGTGGCATGTTCTTTCACCTTTGGCCTTGAGCTTGTTTACTTAATGCTGGAAGCAGCATCATTGCACATCCAGCATTTCCATAATTGCCCTGTTGCCCATTCAAGTCTATACAACATAGTCTCTGTACTTTCAGGGCATATCATCACCTAATACCTAATTCTGTCTCTTTATAATGGTTATTATCAGTGTGTATGTGTCTGCAACTCCTTGCTATACTCCCTCCCCTCTGCCTCCAACTCTCTCATTCTGACAATGGCTCGATGGTCTTTCCATCACCCTTCTTCTTGCTCTCTTAGCACAGTTGTGATCTTCTTCAGGAAATAAACCTTGTCATTTTGAATCTTCTCTTTTTTTTTTTTTGCACTGTCTACTTAAGAATAATTAACTTTGATACTAAATATCATTTGGTGTGTGTACATGATTTTATATAGATTTTTTTTTTTTTTCATTGTTATATGTCCATTTGCAACAGTTTTGCATCCAATTTGAAATGTGTATGAGTAAGAGGTAATGGTAGCACAATCAAGCTATGTTTTAGATAAACAAGCCCTAGGAGCTGTCAGAACAGAAAAATGTTTGGAAAAATGTTTCCAACGTAGTAGAAAAGGAAAATATCTCTGCGTCAGTCACCAGGAGACATTTTTTGCATCTGTATGTTTGTCCCTAAGTGATATGTATAAGTGTTTGTTAAGATGAAGCATTCCACAGCCAGTTAGCTTTTGTAAAATACGTCATAATCTGGGGAATGTATATATATAAGGATGAGTTGACTGCGTTTTTTTGGGTTTTTTTTCANTGTGTACAGGGCTGTCTTACCCGCAGGGCACTATGGGCAGTAGCCCAGGGCCCCGGGCTCTGGGGGGCCCCGGGTGTGAATTTTTTCAGACACATGGTAGGCCTATAGACTTAACCTTTTACTTTGTATCAAGAAGGTAAGGGGCCCCGTGGGGCCTGAGTGCCCAGGGCCCCCGAAATACTTGAGACGGCCCTGAATGTGTATGAGTAAGAGGTAATGGTAGCACAATCAAGCTATATGTTTTAGATAAACAAGTCCTAGTAGCTGTCAGAACAGAAAAATGTTTGGAAAAATGTTTCCAACGTAGTGGAAAAGGAAAATATCTCTGCGTCAGTCACCAGGAGACATTTTTTGCATCTGTATGTTTGTCCCTAAGTGATATGTGTAAGTGTTTGTTAAGATGAAGCATTCCACAGCCAGTTAGCTTTTGTAAAATACGTCATAATCTGGGGAATGTATATATATAAGGATGAGTTGACTGCGTTTTTTTGGGTTTTTTTTCATTTTTCAGGGATGGTTTTGAAATCTCATATGTGAGATTGTGCGGCGCAGTATTTTTGTTGTTTGTCTACTGATCTAGCAACTACATGCATTACAACAGGCAGAGTCAGGCACTCTGATCTCACTTGTTAAACCTTAGTATGTTATCACTTGATGTAGCTGAGACAGATTAACGAAGCTATGTTGTTGTTTTTTTTCCAGTTTCAATTTATTTTTATTTATTAACCCTCTAGTGCCCAGCCCTATTTACAATGGCACAAAAAGTCCGAGCTCGAGTTTTTGGATCACTTCTGGATCCACTATGCTGGAACAAGCATCAAAATGATAATAATAATAATAATAATGTTGTGGTTTATAAGTCTCATATCCAGGCTAATGCCCGCTCATGCGACTTCACACTATTATGGTGGGGTGATGATCTTGGTTTGCTTTTTCTTTGTTCCACGAAATGTATCAGATCTGATACGCTGGGCACTATAGGGTTAAGAGTATTTCTTTGATCTCCACAGAGCCAGAATGGGCGTCTTGTACCATCGGGGTGTTTCTGTGTCAAGGTTGTGCCGGAATGCACAGGGCACTAGGGACATCTCAGAGTCGAATTAAGTCTATATACCTCGACAACTGGGACAAGGATCAAGTGCAGGTCAGTCAAATCACTGTCTATTTCTTCAGTGTTATAACAAAAAGGCACATATGCACTAAAAATTGTATTGCATTTGCATGTGTGCCTTTTTGTCATAAGACAGCAGATTTGTCCTTTAGTTTCCCATTTTTTTGTTTGTTTGTGTAGTCATTCTTGGCTACTCACCCGCCCTACTCCACAAACTGAACTTGTGCCTATCACCACTCCACAAGCTGAGCTTGTGTTGATCTCCCACTTGACTACTGACAAAAATATCCTGCTTGCCAGATATATCATATTTGTCATTATTTTCCACCCTTGAGTTATAAATTGACACACGGACATAACCACCATAGTTACCCCACATCTTAATCTTTCTCTTGTAGGTATTAGTAAGATTTCATCCTCACTGAAATGGATTCGTGACATGAGCATATCATGTATAGAAGCACAGTAACTTCAATATCTTTCCATTCTTCAGGTTGGCTAAGTTCAGTTATTGCCAGTGTGGCTATCCTTTCATGATAATGATATCTCCTGTTCTTTCCAGGTGATGGAGATGATTGGGAATGATAAGGCAAAAGACAAGTATGAGTTGTGTGTTCCAGTCTACTATAAGAGGCCTACTAGTCAGTCTGTCGAGTAAGTAATACCCTTGTTTTGACTGTTGTATGTAATTTGTATCAGTAACAAATACACTCACTGCCCTTGTTCAGGCAGTCTGTGCTGCTGACATTTATCTCAGTGCCGCTAAGTTCTGTATAACTAATAGGTTGGCAAGTGTCTAAGATCATTACCGTCAGGCATGATTAGCTTATAATGCAATTTTCTATAATAAGGATGGATTTGGGAAGCTATGTTTCTCTTCTTCTTACTTTAATATAGGTTGTAGGATGATCAAACTTTTAGTGTGAGGAACATAGATTCCAGCCTGGATATTAGTAATACAAAACAGACAGCATACGTTCTGTGTGATAGTGTAATATTTTATTAGTTAGAGTTATTTGATCATCTGCTAGTGTATACATGTACTTCCAAAGTTTTCATCTTCAGTGTTTTTCAGTTGCCTTTAATGGATGGCATTCTCTAAATCATTCTCAATTTTGTTGGGATTAGTAGACTACTGTGCCTCTGATATTAGCCATGGCAAGTCCATTCTCAGAATGGGGAATTAGACTAGTTATTACATACTTTGGTACTGTTTCTCTTAACAGGAAGAGTCATCAATAGCAAAATGCTGTCATCAATAAAGGTTCTTGTTCCTTTCCTGCATTCATAATATATTTTCAGCATGATTTTGTTAACAAGTCATAATTTAAAACTTCCTAATCTCTTAAATTTTATAATAGGGGGAATATGTTTTCAATAACCTTCTGGATCAAGACATTAACATGTTTGTAACCATCAGTACTGGGTATTTAATGCTGTGAACCTTTGTTTTTTTGTGATCTGGCATGGGAGGGTAGAAGTCTTGCTGTTAGGGAAGATGTTGGAAGATTTATCTTAGTTTTAGCAATTTTATGCGCTATGATTTTAATAATTTCTTTTCTATCTTTTCCATATTTAGAGTGTTGAAGAAAGAATGGATAAATGCCAAATATCAGCGATTAGAATTTACAGACCCTGATAGACAGACAGCCTACAACTGTCAGACTAAGACAGGGTTACTATGGAAACTAGGTCGTGACAGGAAGCAGTTTGCCCAGCGCAGATTTGTTTTGTCTAGGGCAGACAACAAGCTGAGCTACTATGTGAATGAGGAAAATGGCAAGGTAATAGTTTTGAGATGCTGGTTGTTGTGAAGAGGTCTTGTAACATGCAACTATGCAACTATATTTCTGGGTGACCACCTGGCTGAAATGTGAATTGTATTGGTCCCTCAAGTACTGCAGGTCAACAGTGTAAATCTTAAACATAGCACACATGTATGCTCATGACATATATCTTGTCTGCTAATGACCTTTATATATTTATCATGAGCTACCACTGGTAGCTGCTTGACTTGAGTAAATTACATAATCAGTGAAATGAGAAACATTTATTGCCTTCATGTTGTCATAGTTACAAGAGAGGAAATGCATAACTCTTGAGACGTGTTTCACATTCCAGCTGGCTTCTCAGTTTCACCAAGAGAATCAATAGATGCTAGTCAAACACTAAGATGTCTTAAGCCAAACAAGCAAAAGTACCATTTACCGTCATTCACCACACACAGCCCAGCACTATCCTATCATCAAAATTTTGATTTCAGTCAGCCATCTTTGACCTGTATGTATTTGTAATACACAGGAGTAAAATGCTTCCCTGTTTTTGTCACAGGTCTTTGCCATGTGTTTGTAACAAATTAGGAAATGTATGTTTATGATCATGTAAAAAACAACCACAGAGCATCAGTAGCATTTGTAATAGGACTGACTAGATACGCTGTGAGTCAGCTGTGGAATATGGCTGCACTACATCTTTCATGGAGGCTTCAAGCTGGCTGAACTGACAGTCACTGGATAAATAAAGAAAGAAGAAGAGGAATAATTACCAACTGATTTTAAACATGCAGTCTTGCTTTACTCTTTCAGCCTAAACAACCAAAGTCAGAGGCAGACTTAGACTTCCTCAATGCTGTATTTGTACCAGAGAAAATTGGCAACCCCTTTGGCCTTCAGATAACTTACTTCAAGAATGGGTCCACAAGAAATTTGTTTGTCTACGCCGAGACCTCTAAAGTAAGTGCTTTTGTCATTACTCATGTCCACAAGTGGACAATCACAACAGGACACTGTAGCAATCATGCTTGACCATTGGTCCATGAGGAAATGACCACTTAAGTTTAGGAGTTTGTCCATGTGCCTCTTTTTTTTTTTTTTTTGCTTAGTTTGTAAGATTGATATTTTATTATTTTACTGTTTAGCATTGAGTATAGATGTGATGAGAATGATTGATAACAGTATTGATATCATAATTGTGTGTTAGTTCTCGAAGGTCTGGATGACAGCAAGTTGAGTTATTGGTAGATGAGTGGAAATGGAGTGCATGAGGAACATGTGAGTTGGTCTTTGCACTAGATGGTATTCATGTCTTATTGTATTGCAGAATGATGAGTGTTGGCCTATGGCCTAATAAAAGCTTCAAGTTTGAACTTTATGAAGCTAATTTATTACAACAAGTTCTTAACATTTTTAGAGCCTTGACAATCTCAGGTCGCAAATTCTTTGGCAGTTATTTTTCCCCTCAGCTTAAAAGAATGTGTTGGAGTGTCATTGTTGTGGTTTGTATTCTGTACTGTTGTTAGCAATCTTAACAATAACTGGTGTTGAATCTTCACTTTGAACATTTGTATACCCTTGCCATTTTCATTTCAGGACATTGTTGACTGGTTTATGTGTATAAGAGCTGCAAAGTGGGAAAGGCGTAGGATAGCATTCCCAGACAGAGACTTAACACAGGTAAGACTTTTTACATTTCACATACATGAAGATGAGAAACAAACATTAATTGGGAACAGATAATATGCCATGACTTTGTGAAGTACATCCTGTTTGATTAGAATGGATGAGGAGTATCCTCTTTGAGCTCAGTTACATGTGTATGGTTGAGTGTGTCACCACTTGAGCTTATGACATCCTGGCATGACAAGTACAGGATTTGCTTTTCTATTAATAGTATCACGACCATTTCTATAAATAAAGTATACTCACAGACACGTGTCATCCTGTTCTGTGTCATGATCATGGATGACAATGTAGGGCATTCATCTGTTGTACACTATCAGTCCTGGAATAAGCAAGGCGGTTTGGGGTGGGTGGATGGAGGGACTGAACATTATAATCTTCTGTTGCACATACAATGGCAACAGAAAAACACAATGGGAAAAGCAGGGTTTTTTTTTTGAGGAAATAGGGCTGCAGGGTTTAGTGCATGTTATGATACTACTCAAGTTTTGCTAAATAACTGTCATTCATTAAAGATACGCTTTAACTGTGTTGCTGACAGTGGCACACACATCTTTTTTTTAATGCAAAATCACAGCTGAAGTTCTTGTCTCTTAAACTGATAATTTGATATAAGCATTTATTACAAAGGATATGAATTATTGTTTACAGACAGATAGCAAATCTTGTATAATTATCAGGATTTCGCTTCACAGAAATAAGCATCTACAAAAAAATTATTTCGGAATGACACATTTGATAAATGCTGGATCGGTTGCTTTTTATTCCTTGCAGACAACAAACTTGTTTATGTAGACATAAGGACTCCAGTTTGTTTAAAAGCAGCTGGCCAACTGTAGGAAAATTCTAAAAAGAATAATTAATATCCATGAAGCTTAATTGTGTCCATGATCCCTTTCAACGCTTCTATTACTAAACCTCAGTTCCCACAATAAAAATGATATCCCCTTCAGGGTTTTCCAGACACCCATGGAGTTTTATTTGTACATAATTCTAGTTTGTCTGATAAAGACTATGCTGCTGTGATAAGAGATATTGAAAGCCATGCGCAGAGGTTGGTTTTTACAGCATAGGAAATTAAAATCTTAAACTAGCGTACTAGACTGGTTAGGAGAGCCCTGAGCAGTTATTCCTCCTCTGCGTTATTGTATAATAAAAAAATAATAGTAATAGTAATACATTTATACAACAGCCAGTCCTATGCCAGGCTCTGAGGGCTTACTGCATTGACAGATCTACAAATGAATTCATCCTCTTAACAATCACCCTTCTGTTCATCTCTCTCTCTCTCTCTCTTTCTCTCTGTCTCTCTGTCTCTCTCTCTCTCTCTCTCTCTCTTGCATACAAGTAAACACACCCATCTATCACAACTTCATAAATGTCCCAAGGCAGATTTCTGAACTAAGCCTTGAGCAAACACATGCACATATGGAGCAAGTTTTATCCTTTTATCACTACACACTTAACCCATTTCACCATTTGCTCTGGAGGTGTTTCTCTTATTGAGTGTTCATGCTGTACCAAATGCTACTCTTTTTTTCTTTTTTTTCAAAGCTCGCAGAGGATCTTACGAAAGACTTCCTGATGGAAGGGTGGCTGAGCAAAATGGGACCAAAGAATGAACCTTTCAGGCGGAGGTGGTTTACCTTGGATCGCAGAAAGCTGATGTATTTTGAAGAACCATTAGTAAGTCAGCTTAATTTAGCATCTCTTTGCCAGCATTATAAAGCTGTGTTGCGTGATGAATAAGAGTAAGGGAGTTATTCTCTGTTAAGAGTCATAAAGTTAATAATACTTTTGAAGAGCCATAAAATCAATCTTTTGTTTCCTTAAGTGTTTTTTTTTTAACACATGAATATCCAGAATTAGTGGTTTGTTTGTTTTTGCTTGATACTGAGTGAACTGTTAAGGAAGTTTAAGAGAAGAAGAGGGAATTGTGCAGAATATGAAGGGATAGTTTTGGCTGCTTTGTTGAAAGTGGGTGATTTTGTATTGTGCTTATCTGCTCTTCTGTACGGAGTTACATAGGGTCACATTTAGGAATGCACTTGGAAGTTCGTGACTTTTTTTCCTTCCCTTATCAAATGTCAAAAATTTTGAAACTTATTTGTTCTGTGTCCCTTCTTGCTTACAGAATGCCTTTGCCAAAGGAGAGGTGTTCATTGGCCACAAGGATGCAGGTTATAATGTGACAACAGGGGCAGAAGAGGGAGATAGGGCTTCAAATAGTCAGAACAATGGCAGCTTCTGCTTTACTCTTCACACGCCAGACAGAAATTTTGTCATGCGTGCTGAGACCCAGGATGACATGCAGAAATGGGTGATGGCCTTGCAAAAAGTGATTGAGCTGCCGCTAACTCCCCAGGATAGCAAATGTGAGTGTGTTTATTGCTGCAATGGCCCATGAGCTAGTCAAATGAGTAAAATGCTAGAGGGATTCAGAAAACAAGCCTGGGGCAGCTTTTTGCTCCCGTGAGTTTGTTTGGCTTCCTGGTAATGCTCACCTTTTTGCAATGATGTTGAAAAAATATGAGTCTTTATAACTAATGGAATAATGTGAAACTTTCTAAATATAATTATATATGAAGATGTGTTATAAGAAGAGGGTAGAGTAATGCCTATTGGTCCATCTGTATGACAGTATAGATGACGTCCTCTTGAACTTGGTCTTGTCAGTTTATCAGTTTCATTGTAAACAACTGAAATCAGTGCTGTAAATTAAATTCTGTAAACAAAATATGTGGCAGAATGTGGATGGTTGTAGCATGGCTGGTATAATGGAGGTTCACCCTTGATGCAAGAAAGTACAGATGATTATTATTTACAATGATAGAAATCAACAGCATGATACTTTTATGGTGTCCTCAACTCCCTGTGCACCCTTAAACCTTCCTCATTCTGTTTTAGAAGGATTTTCATATTTGTTGGTTTATCTGTGGAAGTCCATCTGATCATATGAAAGTACCCATGAAGTTTCTTTGTTGTTAAAGCACAGTTACATGCGTGATAGATTTACCCAGTGCACGAACTCTTCCATGTGATTTACGTCGCGAAAAAAGACTTTAACTAGTTATCAGAAACAGACATCCCCTTTTCAAGTGGTCTCATAAGGTGATGCTTGTCTTATTGCAAGTTTTCTTATGACTTTCTTGGTTCTCTTTTCAGTGGCAGCATTACTGGTGCCCAAGAAGTCCTCCAATTCTTTCCGACTGATCAAGAGGTAGACACTCTTCTGGAATCAAGTATTGTTGTTTCAGTGAGATTTGACTGCAGCTGGACCTCTCTATTCAAGAGAGTCCTCAATACTGTATACTCAAACAGTGCAAAGAGAGTCGGTGTTGAGAGGGCACAAAGTTTACAGTTGTGAACATACACATAGCCTGTGGTTGTTGAAATGAGAATGGTAGTGGGATGCTTTGCTGATAGTCCAACCATGATGATGTTTATGCTCTAATGTTTATAGGCATGATGTTGTTTATAGAAAAATGGATGATTTTCTTAATAGATTCACTTCTGTTTTATCACCTTGACCAAAATATTTCCTGAGACAAAGACCAATATTCCTCTAGTGAAATGTTGTCTTCATTACATTCTTATATATTACCCTGCACATGGCTGGTTGTGTGCTGTAACATTGTTATAATTCTCCAAAGCATAGCTTGTTAAGTAGTCATTTTCTTCACATATTCACAAGCACAAAATTTCACAATTGTTCAACTTTTCTTTAATACTTCTGTGCTGCTGCACTGCTGAAGTCCTGTCTGGCACAACCTGTTTTGGGTATTTAAGCCTGTATGACATATGGCTAATGGCCACATGGGTGTGGCATGCAGCCAAGAGACACAATGAATAAATTGCATTAAGAATTAATTAGATCCCCAAAATAGTCCCCCTTACCCTTCCACCTACCCGTTTGCTCAAATTTTAGAGTTACATTTATATTTTGAAAGAAAAAGAATATTCATATTATTAAAAGCATAATATTAATAAGATTATGATATGAAATATAGTAGAACCTCACAGCCCCAAACAATATGTACTGTACACTCGAACATATTTAATATGATATTTATGGGCCCGTAAAATCATTTCATATAAAGGGGAGGTACTGCCCTTTTCCAGACGTTGTAATGCACACATTGCAGCGAGCAAATCATCACCATGAATGCACTGGGTTTCTTCTGCAAAATGGTTCATTTTCCTCTCTCAAGGGTGATGATCTCAGGACAACTGTCATTTATGACATCATAAATTGTTTAACACCAGATTTCAGGAATCTTAGATACATGATACAAGATACATGATCCCACAGCAACTTTTTGGATTTTTTCTGTCTAAGTACAAAGTTACCTCATTTTATATTAAAATATGTTGCTAGGTCCTTATAATTCTGCATCATGTAATGTGCATTACAGCCTATGGAAAAGGTGGTGCCTCCCTTAGAGCATAATTATAGATTATCCATGGTAGGTAAAGAACAAGAGTCTCCTGCCTTGGTGTAGTTCATAGCTTAGCATCATGCATGCTGCAGTTTGTTAATGCTGAAAAACAAGCCTTTATATGGCCCAGGTTGAGAATATGAAAGGAGGGGGCTTGCTTGGGCATAAGCTGATATATTGCAAATTAGATAGGCTGTAGTTTAATAGAAAAAAATAAAAAGGAGGTAGCAGCAGATATAGAAATAACGCTAGTCACATTTCATAGTAAGCATACTGAAATATATAACAAAGCATTGTGACTTTCAAAGAGGTTTGTAATATTGCTATATTCATATTAAATGTTTTATAAAGATGTTTGAATGTATTTGGATAGTTGATACTTTTATTTATGCTCTGCTAGTGAGTCCCTTATTTTCCATGTAAAATTTATCCTTGAGCTTCACACCTCAAAAACTTAAAATATGGACTAAATACCTAGTATTTCAGTTTATAAGGTCCTTCTGTATTTCTTTTACTGTATGTCAGAAAGTGACTTGCCAATGGTACTAACATTTGCCCAGATTTGGAACTTACTTTATGTATTTAAATTCACAAACTTGCCATAGTGCACAATTAGTTGAGACTAACACATTCTTGTACTTCCATAGAAAAGATGAATCTTGTGGCTGTGTTCTGTGCTGTCATGATATGAGAGCTGAAATGAATCCTATTTCCATGGAAGAAGCTAATTCCACTCTGTAGTTTCTGTCTTTTGCACTTTGTTGTAAATGGAGAAGACAGAAATTTGTTTACGGGATAGCTCCTTATCTCTTGTTCATATTGTAAAGTAAAGACCAATCCCTCATTATGATTCCTATCTTCTAAACTCTTTTTATTTCTTATGAAAAAGATTGTTGTCTTAATATGCACATATTAAACATCAGTGCAAAATCAGTAATATGTCACAGGTGCCAGTCTGGAGAAAACTGAGGTCAACAAGTGTTGAGTTCAGAATATTTGTATTTTGACTGATCTTTTCTTTGTTTTCAGAAAGATTTTAATTTTTTTTTTCTCATTGTCAAGAGCATTGTTGTAACTTATTTTTATAATATAATTTTTCTGTAGCCCTAGTATGTGACATATTACTGGAATTGTGATGTCGCACTATATATATTCTTCACAGATTTAATATTTTGTGTTGTGAGCCAAGAACAAGATATCTTCTGGTTCCAGTTTTCATGGCTAGCTGCAAGTCAATTTGGCAATTTGAAAACAGTTCCATACATTGTTTGTTGAAATGTTTTTTCATAGACAAATCAAATGCAAGTTCATGTTAATCATTTATGGCAAATTTTTTATGGGTCTTACAAGGACTAGGAGGAGAAAAATTCGAAGTTAAAAACAAAAAAAAATGCTCTTTTGTATTAGGACACAGTCATAAATGCCCAAAAATAAAACTTTAAGAATTGACAATGACAATTTCATGAAATATAAAATATTGCAGTAAGCTAATCACTGGGAGAGGGATATGGATAGCCTGTGTGTGTTTATGAGTTTGCCAGAGCTAGTCCAAGCCCTAAAATTAACTGAAGAGTTTGCAAGGAAAGATAAATTTATTTTGTGAAACGTTGCTTTGTAATGAATTGGTTCTGGAGACTTAAAGGCTGCACAGGAATATAAACCAGTGTATTGAGATTTTAAGTGTGATGCAGAAATAAGTTGTGTGTGTGTTTTTTTTTCCTCTCTAAAGAAATTGTGTTGTGATTTATTTATGGGACCAGTGCATTTTCTTCTCTATCTGTATTCCATCACGTTCATGCTATGATTAAACCCTGCAAGTGTGTTCATCGTTTCAATACACTTACGAGTTTTGATCTTGTCATGTACCATTGGGCTTCTGTTATAAAGAACAGTTAATTTTATCTAAGGAAGGTAGACTTCGGTGTTTTGAATCACGTCGTGGATCAGATATTTGGATATTTAGGAAACTTTCAGAAATGCTTATTTAACCTTTTAAAATTTTTTTTTGTAGTCTAATGTGTTCACAGAATATTTAAAGAGGGTTGGTTTTGATAATTTCTGAATGTAAAGCTCTGTTTTTCAGGAGGGATGATAAAATTTGGGTTATTTGAAGCTGAGCTTGTCATATTAAATTACATCAAAACTGGCCAATTGGTGAACATTAATGGTGATAAATTTCAAAAGACAAAAGTAAGATATGACTCTCCATAAGATCTGTTGTGCTGTCATAAAGAAAATTATTGAAATGCCCGTAATTTAAACACACTGGTGGCAATAACTGCATACAATTCACCCCTTTTACATAGTTTTTCTCTCTGTTTTCTTTTTGTTTCACTTTACTCTTTCTATCATAGAGCGTGAAATTAAGTAGCTGACATCACAAATTTGATGTAGCATGCTTCAATTCATGCGAACGAGTGCCTTGTTATTACTCTGATTCATTTTCTAATTCACTTCTCCAGTGTCATCATGATGCTTATCAGACACTGTCAGAAACTGAAGTCATGACAGAAAACATAGATGCATATTTTTTCTGCTTTGTTTTTCATGCAGCCATATGCTTAATTCTGTTGTTGGCCTGTTATATGAAAGCTTTGAAATTGGTATAGATTTAAATTAATGATTCTTAATGCCAAGCTGCTATATTTTGTTTATCATGAGCTAGAATTTGTATATTGTTCTTGAGGACAAGATTTTAATGGGAAGACCACAAATTGTCATAGGAACAGAGCACATAGAAAAAAATAGTGCCTCAAAGATTCCATGCAAGATGAATCATTCAGATCTCACTTAAATCTGTTCCACATTAACTTAATGTACAGTTTTAAGCTGTCTTGCTTTTGACATACTTTGTTTATACACTGTTTATATCAGGATATGTCAGTGTAATAATTTGATTGGGTAGTCTTGATTTGTAGTTGCTCATGTGTAAAATAAGAGTTAGTATACTGGCCCATGCTGCCATGTTTGTTTTGTAATGTTAGTCACCAGTATTAAGGAGTTGATAAATTTGTCAGAGCAGTCACCCATTGAGATCAAATGCAAATTATTTACAGTATACACTCTTCTGTGCACTCAAAACCCCAATAATGTGACAGTGATGTTATTTTTGATATCATTGCTCATCATTCCTCTCCAGTTTTTCATGTTTCAAAGTTTTTAGTGTCTCATTGAAACTTACAATGCTCCCTTTTTAACCCACCTTTTGTGTCGTTGTTATTATAATTGTTTGTACTGTGAAGAAATTTGCAGTTTGTCACCACTTTGCAATGTGAGAGACAGAACGGAATAAATGTGTACAAGAATATGGATTCATGTTACCACCAGTGGCTCAGTGGTGATCAACTGACAGCCCTTTGGATCAGTTAGCACTCTGGAAGAACACATTTTATTTCCTTAATCCACCGACCTTTTGCCTTTGTTTGCTATTATTCCCATGCTACAAGAGAGGAGATTATTTTTTTGTGTTTTTACTTTCTTTGGAGTAATATATCGTCGGTGAAAGTCTCTAACCTCGCAAGTCCACCAGAGCAAATTTTTCAGGAGAGACAAAAAACTAATTGTTTTAAGGCTACCGGGTATTAAACTCTCTTTTTTTACATAGATCGTATTCTAGATACCTAAAGAATAGTAGGGCATGTTTTTTTTTAGACAAGGTCGTGGACCCCTTGTAATGTTATTAATAGGCCAAAAGTGATTTTTTAAAAATCGCGGACTTACGAGGTTAGAGACTTTCACCGACGATATCTTTGATTATATGCACACCTCAATATCAATGTAAATTTGTCACAAGTCACATAATACAGTCTTGAGGAAAAAGTATAATCATCTGATTCAGTAAAGTTGTAGTTGTAGATTTTCATTAAAGCGATTAGAATCTTTGAAGCGACAGATTTGAAAAGATGGTTCATTTGGGTTGAACCAGAGAGTTTTTTTATTTGTTGTTTTGTCTCTTCTTTGGAGTAAATAATGAGGTAAGTTAAAATGCATATTGCACAGTGTTCCATTGAACTTGGGTGCTATCAATTGCAATGTCTCTCTTTGTAATAAATAGGTGCTAAATTTCCCTGGTAGCTGGCTTTTTGCATTCTTGCAGTTTATTGCTACGTTGAAGATTTATCTGTTTTGTTTTTGTAGAACCATGGTGCAAATCTTACAACAAATTACAGATAAACCTATGTGCATTGTTACGTTTTTCTGAATGATTTTCAAAATTGATTTCCTGGAGCTCTTCAAAATTGTGGTGAATCAAAATTCTGGCTGAGGCAAATAATGTACATACACATTTTTATGTTCGATACTTTTGATGATCAATGTACAATATTGTGTTTGAATTGAGAATTGTAATTAATGTGCATTTTTTAAAACATAAGTGTGTCCAATTGAATGATTTTCTCCTATGATTTGTTGTGAATTAGACAAGTTTCATTGTGCACTAACAAGCCAGACGCAACCTCTTATTAGTCTCTAGTCAACTTACACGGGTGGTTCAAAGCAGCTGCTGTAGAGAATATGAGACATGCAGGTTTTCATGGACTTCTTAAATAAGGATATGAATGATGTGAATATGTTTTGCTTTGGAATGACTTTTGCACTCATTTGCTCAGATGATAAGGCCATTAGCTGTCCAAAGTAATTTTTTTTTTCCTCCATATGTGCGTTGTACTGTTAAAGTAGGACACGCACATCAAAAATAATTTTACGTTTTTCAATACTTTTTCTCTCAAAAAATTATCTAAGGTGCCCACAGAGTCAATTTTGCGAAAGAAAGAGCATCATTCTGTTACCATGCGCATATGTAATATGATGCAATAAGGAGAGCTAGAGTTACCGGGTTTGGCCCTTGCGTCCAGAATTATTCCTCTTCTCCGATCAGCAGAAGGCTGTGGCAAAAACACTGACATCACTTACATTCCAGCAGCTATAGACACCTCTACCTGACAATGTATTATTCAGTTTTTGGTTAAGGTTCTGGTATTCCAAATTCAAACGTTGCATTTTTATTGCCTCAGCATGGTTTTGTTTGGAATATCTACTGTTCACAGGGGAATTAAAACATTCATACCAACATGCTATCACCCGTCTGCAGAACACTGGCTAGACAGCTTGGTCATGTGGCTAAAACGTATTTGACATAAGCTTATGGCCGCCATGCGCGCAGTGGTTGTAACAATTCGGACTTTGGATAATGTAACCCTGTGGGTTGTCTGGAGCCAGCAGAGGCATTATATGATTATAACAAACACTTGAAAGACTGTTTTATTGGAATAATAGGGTATCATATGATATAATATGATCTGTAGGACGGGGCAGTGCTCCTTTAAAATGTTTCAAGATATATAAAATATATGTGAGAGTAAAAAACAAATTGTTGTTATCTCATTCTGTCAGCTTTTTACAGAGCAGTGATGTATCAGAGGAAGTAAATAAACAGTAAAGGAGACATATTAAAACCCATGTGACTGATTATTGTTGAAATAGTGGGCAAGCCTTTTGCTGCTGAATCAAATTTCAGTACATTACCTGTATGAAAATACAGGGTATGTGTCACAGTAATGGGTAAATTGTACTTATGCTACCATGACCTCTTGAGGTTTTCTACTTCCAGTATCTTGTAATTGCTTAATATACAGTACACCTGGTTTCCTTATAATCGCTCCAAGCAAAGGACAGAAGCAAAGGGATTCAGTTAAGATTTGTAGCTCTTTTCAATCTTCAATGGGCAAGCTAGGTGTATCTTTTTAATAGTAAAACACTGTGGTAGATGCTTTTGCCTATTGGATACTGTGAAGCATTCCTCTGATTGGTCATTTTCTTTTTCAGCAATTCATATGGAAAGAGAGGGAGAGGGAGAGAGACAGCGAAAGAGAGAGAGAGAGAGAGAGAGAGAGAGAGAGAAATGTTAGAACCATTCTTGTTACCAGTATTCTTTCATCATGGCCAAACTTTTGAATCATCACACCTGAAAGGCAGGTTTTAGCTTCTTTTAACATGCTCAGTTTACACTACATACCATTTTCTTTATTTGCCTCATTGCTGCTGTTTTCACATGCTTCCTTTTCTTCAAAGTCTAGTTACTTTGGCCAGTATTTTATCCTCTGTTTCAGCATAGATAAGTTTAGCTGCATAGCATTTTCTGTTGATGTAGTTAACTGGGTCATGCCAGAGGGTGCATATCATCACCTGAGTGCAATTACACAGTATGTGCTTTTATTATCTTCGTTAGTCATAGTGTTGTTTCACCAAGATGATGATGTGATCTCTCTTTAATTATCTGTCGTCTTTGTTTTAAAATAGGTTTAGTGAGGGTGGAGATAGTGTGCCTGAAGTGAAAGACACACTTGATTTCTGTAATATTGATGCGAGCTTAGGTCTCTTCTCTTTTTGCATTGTGTTCTGTATTTTTGTGGGGTGTAGCCTACGAATGTCGTTTCTTTGTTTGGCTGTGATGGTGAATCTATGAATGTCAATACATGACAGAATATTAAGCAGGCTGCAGCTTGAACGCTTTTGTGAAAATGCAGCGCCTTTAGCAGATGCTGAAAGCTTGAATAAGTTACAAAGGCAGAGGGACTTTCTAATGTTTTGAGCACTTTTCCACCTCCAGCAGCTAATATAACATCAGTTTCTGGCTAATGTGTATAGCAATTTCAACATTAAACTGAGGCTTTTATATTTCTTTTCTTCATTGCTGTGTTGTAATTCGTCGCCCATCTCACGAAGGGGCGTATGCGACATTTTGGGTGTTTTGAGCTGAGACTTCTTTCCGAAAACCGAGAGCGAGGTCTATGTGCTTATGAAGAAGAATTTCGATAGCTGTAATAGTTTTGAAGCAATTAAACATTTACTGATTGGGTGTACGATATCAATGCTAAATCTCATTGAGACCATAAAACCCTCTCCTGATAACCTAGCAAATATTGCATACGTCCCTTTGTGTGATGGACGACCAATTGCATTAATAAATAGATTGTCGTAATGGTTTGTTAACAAGAAAGTTTTGAGGGCTGCTGGTTCCCAAACTTGCAGTTACTAACAACCAGGTTTTTTTATTTGATTCATGTGATTGAGCATCTGAACATTTGTGCCTTTGTATCTGCTGTAGAGTAGTTCTTGGTAGATGTGGTGGAATATGTTGGGAGACTTGTTGTTTCATGTTGGACAGTTGTCCATACTGGTAAGTGCTCATGCAAAGAACAAATTTAGTGTTGTGTGTACCAGAGTGTCTCTTGTATCTGACAATGAGCAGAGGATCAGTTTAATACATGTGATCCTTTTATCTAAGTTTCTAGCATTTTGCATTTTTGGGGTCGGGAAAGTTTTATATGAAACTGCCATATTTTAGTCTTGGCCAAGACAGAATTATGTGATAGAGGAGATTAATTATTTACAAAAGATCAAGAAAGAAATTTATTTTAACAGATATTTCTGTAACTATTTGAAGTACAGTAGAACTCTCTTAACATGAAATTGAAAGGACTGGCAAAATCGTTATTGGTGAAACGAGTTTCTTGTTATCCATTTATCAAACACTACAAGGGAAAATAACCAAAGACATGTCACATGGCATTGTGTCTAAGGGATGGCCTGGACTGGTTACAGTGTTGCGTGTTGTTGGGGATCACCATACATGGTCTTTACCTTTGACTGACACAGTGTTCACCATACGTCTAACCACCAGCAGACAAGGGGAGGGAAAATGACCATGGCAGTGGCTCGTTTTTTTTTTTTGCCCTCTCTCTATTATCTTTTCCTCTCATGCCAGCACATCATTTATCATGTGACCAAAGGTTCCCTGAAACTCATTAATTGTAACAGTTTACTGGCATTAAAGGAAGGTCTTTGGTTGGGGTTTTTCTTTTCTGTCAGATAAAGCGCTGTCGTGTACAGTGAGTTTAGCTTTAGTTCCTTTAAAACTGCTTCATCATCCTTCCCTATATGATTCAGTTATTTGATATTGTCATATCCATGAGGCTGGATAGAAGAGAGGGAGGGTGATGAGAATAGGTGATTAGAGGAAATTTGATGTTGGAAGAGGAAGTCAAAGTTATATCCCAATAAACTCTGTAGCTAGTCTTATATTATTAACATACAGCCTGGAACAATAAACACACATTTTTTTCCCACAATGAAAGCTCTTTGCAGCCTTCTTTAATAGGGATTAGAGCTTTTAGGTGTTTTGTAAAAGTGCAATACACTTCAGCTTTGTTTGCTGAGTTGAAAATGCCACAGGTGAACATTTTCTGTACATAAGTGACATTGCTACTAAATGTAATTATATAACATACATGGTTTTTCTTTGATAGAACCCTATGTTCACTGATACTTTTGTTTAACTGTTCCTAGGGCAAAATATTGACTAAGATTTTTGCCTGCTTTTGTAAATACATGTAGTTTTATTGATTGAAAAAAAATAAGAAAAACTGACTCTAGGGAAGGTTATTGTTTATTTGTTTATCATTTTAATTGCCATGGAGAACAGAAACAAAAACAACCAATCATTATTTTGTTTTAGAAAGTGGCATTGTGAAACTAATTTGGAGATAACCTAATAATAAAACAAATTTGTGAATAGTAATGATTTTGTGTTGTTTTTTTTCAGTTTGGTTTTAGTACCTTTCACTCCAGTCCTTGTCTTTCTCTCTGCATTTCTGAAACGTACATAATTTATCGGTCCTTCATATCTCTTCTGGGTCATTTACCCAACACCTGTATACACATTACTGCCACCTACATGTTGTGCTCTTAATTGCAATCTGCATGATACCTCCTCCTTTTTTTTTTTTTGCTAATGACTTATAGAACAGTAGATCATAAGTCTGTGAATAACTCATTGAGCCTGGGCCTTCTGCTGACATGGAACTTTTGCTTGGGATGGTGACAACTGCCCAGATGCTTGATATAAATTTCGTGAACTGTCTGCATGACAGGAGTGATATCTGAGGGTGCACCCACAGTTTGCCGAATGGCAGGAACTTTTTTTTCAGGGTGCAAACCTGTTTTAAGTCAAAGCAAAGTGTGCAGTTTGAGACAAAGAGGAATTATCTGTATACCGAAAAAAAGCCAGGTTCAGGTGCGTAGCGAGGATGATTTCTTTTTTGGGGGGAGTAATCTGGCATTTATATTCGTTTGTTTTGTTTGTTTGGTTTTTTTTGGTGGGAGTCGATAGGAAGGCGGCGTAATGAGGAAATGTTGCATATTAGATTTGCTGTTTTTTTTTCGGTTGCATCCGATATTTCTCTTCTCTGCTAGATCACAGACATCACTTGCTGACTGACTGAAACCATCAATGCTCATGCACATGTTTATTTTTAAAAATCACCATTGTTCTGTTAAGACCAGCATTTTTCCGTTATTCATAATACTGTGACGCTGCCAGTGTAACATAATAAAGTTAATATTTTAAGCAGCGATGACAGCAACATTAAGCAACCGTGATATCAGCACACTACGGCGAGGCACTTTGAATTTATTCATTAATTTTAAAAGGCAGTGATAGGTTAGCACACTTAGAAATGATTTCCATCAGACAAAGCAAATTAAAGCTGTATCTATCAGAAGCTCTGCAATGTTTGAATAGTTTCGCTACCGTCCAGGGTTGCTATAATATACTTTTTTTTTTTCTTCCGAGCCGGAACCAAATCGTTTAGTACGAAAAAGAGCAAAAAAAAAAAAATATGGAAAGGGCCGACTGGTGTCAAGATTGAATATAAAACAGGAAAATTTATTTCGGACTAGGTACTGGATATAAGTAGATCTTATAGTTATCATAAGCCTTTTTACACACATTAGAGCAATTAGTGCCCAATGAAAACACACTTGAGATCGTTCTTGGATTCGTGTTCATCGGGCAATAAATACAGTATGACAGAATCTCGATGAAATACCAAATAACTTGAGGGCAGTACAGGTATATTTGTAAAATAAATTCAACAGTTTGACTTAAATCCGTTGGAACTAACAAAGAACCAGTCAGTCAGTCAATTATTTGGGAAAAAAGTTGGTATTTTTGACTCCCAGAGAGCCAAATCTGGCAATCCAGGTAGGGTACCAGCCTGTCGTCGACCAAAGAAAAAAAAAACAACTCGTGAAATCGTGCGGCGGAAAGGAACTTGCGTAAAAGGAAATAATAAAAGACCGTCAGATTAGAGGGTAGTCAAATTTTTCTCTCAGAGTTTTGGCCAACTTTTTAAAAAGTTTCTGTTTCTGCATTGCCGTTGTATACCTTTGCACTTGGCGATGGGAGAGCTGAATCTGTGAGACATTGAATCGGTTTTCAGATTATCGACGAGAAAAACTAGCTAATGTTGAAAGAATCGTATTGCCACGCTTTGGAAATAGCTAAGAGGTGATACGAAGGGTGACGACTGAACAAATAGAAAACATTGAATATTAATTAAACTTTATAAAACAAATCAGGTAATTTCAGTGCGATAATGAAAGGTTCTGCATCCTGTATGTTGGTAATCTCAGATTCATAAATTACAATGACCGACCATACGCCCCTGTCAAGGTTCATAAGAAGCTGAAATATGCATACATCCGTTCAGCCATGCTGTCAAAGAAAATATGATGATGCTGGGCACTTATTTTGCCTTTCATAAATTTAAACAAATATAAATATATACTTTTTATAAGTTTAAATTATAAAAAAAAAAACAAAAACACGAGGATGAGGAAGGACCATCACCAAAGAACCGTACATTACCGCACTGAAAGAACCCGTTTTGTTATAGATCGCTACATGATAAAACATACGGACCACTGAGCCTGTGGGATGTAGGACATTTAGCTTTGGGGCCGGAGGCATGGAAGTGGAGCGTTGCTGCCTTTTTCACATTTCGTCACTTGAGCTAGGTGCTTTTTCTCGAAATGTGGTGTGGAATTAAATGTTTAGTTCTGCACCCTAATAACTCATGGAAACGAACTTTGACGCTTTTGTCGTGGTGCTATGAAACGTAATCCTATGAAAGTTCATAAAGAGTATAAAAAAGCATCGTAACAAACTCCAAGGCTCGGATCGCGGAGGAGAGGATGGTGAAAAATAAATGAATGGGATACAATAATAATTTTACACCGCAAGCAGATTGTTGTACAGTTTTTGGTTGTAGCCTAATCTCGTCGTCCCTGGTCTTGTATGTGAATTTGCTTTTAGTAACAACAGAAGAGTGATATTATTATGGTTTCCGTAAAAACAATAATAAATTTGGGATTGCCAAAATGTTTCTTCCATCTTCTCTACAGTTACACCGTAGTGTGAAAGTGTCACTGAACGTTTTCTAGGCCAAGGAAAAGTAACTCCGAGCAACTGATTATCAAAGTAGTCCAGAGTTACGCAAAGGGCCTTTGTTGTCAAAATTTCCCCAGTCGTCATCGCAAAATTTGCTGTGAATTCTTTTTTGTTCAGTTAATCTCTAAGTGATATTTATCTATGAAGATGAATAGATAAGGCATCCTGTATGTGAAGCCTGAGGGCTTGCTTATTTCAGGCATCATGCCGAGGAAAAGGAGATATGGCTACCGATCTCGGAAAGATAGGACCGAAGTCAGCTGCTGCATCAAATATTTGATGTTTGGATTCAATGTCTTATTTTGGGTAAGAATCATTTCTTGATCAGTCTCATCAATAGGTTCCCATAATTTGACCTGTCTGCTGTTGAAAGTTCACGAATGAAAACTGTCTACTTTGAGGTATATCGATCTGCTAGAGGCAGTGATGTCATTGTCTGTTGAAAATAGTCAGTGAATCATCAGAAATCATAATAGAGTCTAGAGGCAGTGGTGCAGGCATCAGCCAGGGTTACATCCATGCCATCCATTTATCTTATTCAGCCAGTATCCTCGTTCAGTAGGAGAAATTTCATTTGCAGTAATGAAAAGGGAATACAGTAGCATCAGCACTTCTTTAAACTATTAAAGTTACATTATTATTATCTTCTTATTTCAAGCTGTCAAAAGATTAATACATAAAATGGAAGGATTTCCGAACGCGCCAACAGTGACTGAGAAGGAATTCCTCAGGAGTCTCATACCCCTAACCAGAGCTTATAATACTTACCATTACAACCTCAAAGCTAACCCTACTCTCAAAGCTAACCCTAATGTCCGTCGATACAGGAGCAAGTGTGAGTCTCATCCGGAAGTCCTCCTCATAAAATCATGTTTATGTGCTGTTTTGATATTTTACTATTTTTACTGTTTGTGATGTAGTTTAGAGGAACCTCTTGACTGTCATTTGTGTATAATGAGTAAATAAAATACATACTGTTTATAAACAGTTGTAATGCAAATCCCTGGACTATATTTTTATAAAGAATTGTAATGCTCATTATGAACACGTGTGTCAACATTTTCAAATACCTCTGATTAATCAACATTCCAGTTAGTTCCATATTCACTATTGATTCTGAAGGAAATTTCGAAATGTCTGTATTCTTAGCTCTTGAGCCTTATTTGCTCATGACTGTTTGCTCCATACAACTTAGAATGTCAGGCTGTTCTAAATCTTGGTATTCTGATGGCAGCCTTATTTATTAGCCTAGGCTACTTTGTGGTCAGTATTTAAGAGAAACCAATAAAAATCAGCAACAACAGAGATTATTTTTTTTTTTTAATATGGTAGCCAGTATTTGATGATCCATGTTTGCTGAACTGTAACTACCTATGAAATGATGAGATACATATTCACAGCTTTCAGATTGATGTGTACAGAACATTTAATTGAATGAACAAAAAGATCAGACTATGAGGGTCCAATCATCTGTTGTACAATATTTTAACATGAGCCTAATTAATTGTAGTGAATGGAGTGTATCTTATGCATTAGCTAGGTTAACATGATCAAAGTGTTTGACTTGCATTGCAGAAAATGAGACTTAAGGGTCAAAAGAGGACATTTGTCTAAAAGCATTGTCATGCTTCTTCCACAATCACCTGAATCATTTTTTTTTAATTGAACCTGTGAGTTGTTTCTACTTCTGATCATCTTTTGAACTGTTAGCAAAACTTAAAAAAAGGCAAGTTTTGTTGTTTTTTTTTGATGTTGTATTCCCAATTTTCAAAGTTAACACATATCTACCTCATTATTTTATTTTGGACAAGTTTGGAGTGCTAGATTTCTCAAAACTTCAGACAGTGACTTAGACAAATGTGAAATGAGAAAGATGTTATCTTATCATGCTACATCCTGCACATGTACTGCCAACTTGTTTGCTGATGATTTCTACTTTTTAGGCTGATATGTTTACTCTTTAAAGCTAAATTAAATGTCTGTTAGATAGTTACAGTTATAGGTTGACTTGTAAGTTTTAATATAATATGATCCCTTGAGCATTGGTCCTATTTGGAAGTTACAGATGTCATGGTATTAATACATCTTAAAGTTGAAATTCTTATTGTGTAAGGAACTCAAACAACAGCAAAAGGGCCATCACCATATCAATGCAATGCTCTAAGACTTAATATTTGAATTGCCTGTGTCTGCTTACCCCTTTGATATTCAGTGCTTGCTTTCATCATAATATATCAGTAGCAGAAAGAGAGGAGAAGGTGAGTAAGTCAAGTTGGGGGATACAAGTCTAGGGGTGAAGAGAAAGAGAAAGGGAAGGGAGATGGGAAGGTGGGATAGTAGGGGAAAATATGGGAAAAGAAATATGAAAATAAAAATGACACAAAAAAGAATTACTGAGTATTATTGTTGTTGTTCGAGAGGGAAAGGCAAGAAGAACATCAGGTTGGTTTAGAGATGAGGAGAGGGAAGGGAGATTGCCAGTTTTTTTCTTCTCTCCTGGGTGCAAGATACCCTTTTTTCATCACAAGCCATCAGTCAGCTTTCATTTCCTATGTATGACTGTGAGTGTTGCATGCTGTGAATATTCACAAACGTACTGACTGTAGCGACACCAGCAATAAAAAATAAATTTTTTTCAAGTGGTCAGATATTCTATACTAAAAATCTGATAACATCTGTGGAAACCAAGTAAAATTTTGACTCCTAGAACCATCTCTTGTTTGAGTGACCTTTTCTCTGTGCTGAGGACAGACTGTTCACCGTGCTTGCACATTACCATTGTTAGAATGATGCACTGACAAACCATCCATTTTCTAAGGACTTCACTGTCTCCAGTAGCCACTTTTTTTAAAGTTGTCCGGAACTTTTCAAATCTCAAGATTTTTGGAAGAATTCTGGACCCCTCTAATCACAATATGAAATTTTAGGACACCAAAATTGTCATTCAGATTTTTGGGCCAATTTATGTTTTCTGGAAATGTAACAGATCAAGGGAAAAATGTTTCTTGGATTAACTGCAGGCTCTAGCAAACTTAATCTTTAAACATTTGTTGTGTGGTGTTTTGGTTTGTTAAATGCTTTATCATTGCATTGCATTCATTTCTTTCTTTCATTTTGACACACTTTAATATGTATGTAATGTTTCCTATTATAATATGCATGTTGAAAAGTACAACTGTGCTGTAACAAATACAGTTACAGGGAAGGGAAACGGTGGTTGGGATCAGCTGATGCTTGGTGTGGGCAGGGGGTAAGGAGGAGAACAGTTCAGTGAAAAAGTTCAAGGATTAGCAGATTCTGAGCTAGAAGTTTTTGTAACTGATATCCGATAAATATGGCTTCACTGTAAGGCATCCTTTCTGGCATCGCGCTGGCACATTGGCACCCTTAGAATGCAGATTCCGTACTTAAAAAAAAACAGAGGAATTTCTCTTGCCTCTTTAATCTCAGGCAGTAGTTTTTTGTGGTTTTGCCGTTTGTCAGATTACATTACTCCCGCACCTCAGGAATCCTTGGAATATAATGGCACTCAATCAGCCTTGCATGTGCTTGTCCTCTATCTATACTCCACTGTAGTTGTTAAAATTACGTTGCATTTTGGGGCCATGAACCCATGTTTTTTTTCGGGTATGTGTGGCAGTTTGAGGGTCTTGTTTACAAAAGACGTCTTGTACATTGTACACCAAGCGTGATGTCATGATTTATTAACGTCGATATTTTTTTCCCCCCTTCTATAAGAAATTCTTACCTGCCATTTGTGTCTACGTGCAGTTTTCCCACGCTCATGAGAGGTGAATATTTCTTTGCACACAGTGGATTTCTTTCATTTGATCAGACAAGTGGTTTTTTTGTGTTATTTTTTTTCCTTTAGAAAGAAGTGGAACTGGAGACAGGTGCGATAGAAAAGTTACGTGGTTCTCTCTGGTGTACTGTGTTCGAAGTTTTAATTTAATGGAAGATACAGTCAGGGAATGAGATTTTAATAGAAACTTGAGTTGTTGTTTGTTTTTTTTCAATAAAGGGAGGGGGTAGTAAGTGTCGGGGGAGGATGAGGGGGGTGTGTAGGGAGGGTGAGGGGATTATGGGGGGAGGATAGGAGGAGGAATGGGAACGCTTTTATTTGTGTGCTGCCGTACCACCATCTCGGTGTAATAAACCTGTAATCAATAGTTCTTCAGCATTTACAGGATAGTGTAAAAATGCTTCTTTTCACAACGCATGGTCGTATAATAATATGTATCAAACTTAGGAGTTTGTGTAGCCAAGGGAAATACACACACAGACACACAGACACACACACACACACAAACACACACACACACTCTCTCTCTCTCTTTCTCACTCACGCTCACACACACAACTAATACTTTAGGAGATACAGATACATGATTACTCTGTTCTTGCGTAAAATTGCATTTCAAGCCCTCAAAATTTGCATGCGAAAAAAGTGGTCAAATTTGCACCGAAACCTGCAAAAATTTTTTTGTAAGAATATCTTCGTGACTTCGTTATATTTATTACAATGTTGCATTGTTTACTACAGTACCATTGCAAAGTTCTAGAAATGGAACACATTGTCCGTTTTCCCATTGACGCAGTATTGCGACCGTGGCATAAAACGTGCATTATTCGGCCTAAATCGGCAAAATTCGCACCAAATTTGCGGAAAATGTATAAACTTCCCAAAGTTTAGATTTTCTAAGGGGACAGATTATAGCACCATGGTGATATAGCACCATGGTGATATAGCACCATGGTGATATAGCACCATGGGTGATATAGCACCATGGTGATATAGCACCATGGCGACAATTTATAAAATGTATATTTATAGTAACTGTGCAGAATGTTGACAGTATATTTTGTAAGGAAGGTGTAGTAGCTCGGGTCCATATTATAACCTCCGACTTGGTTGATTACTTAGTTTAGACTTTAGAGTGCTGGATATAGGCCAGGCTGCCTGTTTCGGACACATTCAAATAACCCAAAATAAGCCTATCTTCACTCTAGATGGCGAGGATCAGTGGCAGGGAATTTCGTCAATTATTCTTCACTGTGCTGGTGCAAAGGAAAGAAAAAGAGAAAGAGAAACTGGCAATATAAAATATCCTCGCAGATCAAGATTTGGGAGTCGCTTGGGTTTCATTTTATGCCCAACACGATGCCACGGCCATTCACAGAAGCGCCTGTTTACTGCGTCTCGCTCATATTTTCATTCACCACTCCCATCCAACGTGCGCTCAGTGGGCCACCACTTGCAGTCAGCCATAATTGCTTCATCTCCCTTACAAGATTTGGTCAATCGTCCTTGGGCTCTGGAAATCTGTGGTCGTATACTGCACGTTGCCCCTGCTGAGCGATTTTTATCCTTTTTTTTGGGGGGGGGGGGNGCATATTATTCTGTATCTTTTCTTCATCATTGTTGTCTTGTCTTGATGGCTACCCTGTCTGGTCTGATGCGCACGCATCCGTCGTCTGGTGGCTCCTAGTGTAAAGCAGGATTCTCTTACAAACGAGGAACTGGCACTCGTACATGATTAGATATTTTGAGCAGTTGTTCTTGGGCTTTGGAAATCTAAGGTCATATGTTGTACATTGCCTCTGCATAATGAGCCTTTTCTTCCCAGTTTTTTTTTTTTTAAGTTACTCTGTACCGCTTTCACCATCATCGTTACATATTATTTTATGTTGATGGCAACTCTGTCTGATGCACACGCATCCGCCGTTTGGTGGCCTTAGGTGTAAAGCGGGATTCTTCTACGAACGAGGAATCGGCATGTTCAGTACATGACTGAACATTTTGAGCATAGTCTGGTAATCAACGGTCGAATGCTGCATAGTGCCTCTAGCAATGCGATTTTTTTTTCTCTGTATCTTTTCATCATCATTATTACAGAATTTGTTTTGATGGTTACCCTGTCTTATCAGCAAGCGCTTGCCGATGATTCTCAATGTGTGAGGTGGCTGTTTGTGTAAAGCGGGATTTATGCATCCCATGCAAAGAAGAAATGCTACCTTAATAACATAATAGGTTGTGATCAGTCGTCCCTGAGCACTGGAAATAATAATATCTCTACAATCTTTTGCTGCTCTGGATAATTTTTTTAATGTACTGTAATTCTTTAGCGTTTCAGTTTTAGATAGTGTTATTTTGCTTTTGATAGCTACCTTGTCTGATGCGCACTCAGGCACCCACCGTTGTCTCTCAGTTCTGTGAGGTGGCTCCTGTGTAAAGACGGAATCTTTTACAAAAGAGGACCCGGGACTTATTAAGATTTGGCCCGTCGCACTTGAGGGGTTGGAAGTTTAGCTGTATGCTGTACTGCGCCTTTGGATAACATTTTATTTTCTTTATTTTTTGAATCTGTACCTTTTCATCATCTCTGTTGTTCTGTATTGATGGCTACCCTGTCTGCTGCGCACGCACCCTCCGACTGTCTCCTAATCCTATGTGACTGTGAGTGACTGCTGCTGAAAAATAGAGTCATGTATCCCATACAAACGAAGAGCCGCCACATCAACATAATAGGACTTGGTCAGTTGTCCTGGGGCTCTGGAAATGATAATACCATCTTCAGTTTAAGCTTCTCTCGATTTTTTTTTTTTGGGTAATGTTTGAGCGTGTCATCTTCATTTATATTGTGTTTTGACAGCAACCCAACCTAACGCACATGTACCTGTCCTTCATAATTGAGATGGCTTATTGTGTTAAACTGAATGTGTCCTTTGTTAAAGAGGAACGGCATAACATGATTAGTACTGTAGACGAGACAGAAGGGTGTAATTGTTGGAACTCAAAAAAGTTATTATGTTATATTGTTGTTTTTATTGTCGCTATATATTGACTGCCTGAAGTCTTCATACCTTCCATTGTGGCGTCCACCTCACTCTCTCTTATCTNACACATTCACTTACAGAAAATGTTCTGAACAGAAAAGACCATCAGCCCTGTTCTAACATTCCCGCCACCGTCAGTGATAACCTTGAACCTTGCAGTGTATTTAGTTAGGATACAGGACCCTGTGAATCCAGATTATAGATCTTTGCGCTGCCCAATCGCTGCTGGCCAGGCTTGGTAGGCTGTTCTTTTTGGCCCGTGTAAGAATTATTATGTAGCCTTGTCTAAACGTCAATACAAAACACAAAGAAGCATTATTTTCACAAGGGTGCCCTAGAAAATAGGCGAAGAGACGATGGTGAAAAAAAAATGGTGCAAATGGCAAATAAAAAAAAACAACAGCTTAAAAGTTGGATGCTTAAAAAGGAGGGAATGAAAAGAGAGGGGGTGGGTGGGGGTAGGGACATAAAGAAGGTGCTTGAAAAAGGGAAGATGTAACGGAATAGGATGAAGAAGGGGTTTTAAAAAGAGGGCGGGAGGACATATTAGACGTTTTTAACAGTGTCTGCTCTAGATGCCAGACGTTTCATCAGTTGTGCCAAATCTTTAATGTTTTTGGCTCCGTCACACTCCTTTCCCCTCCTCCTGGCCCGGAGTTCTGGGCAATCGGATTTTTAGTTCAAGGACTTAATAAAATTTCATGTCTCATTTCAAACGAAGCAGGCTTTCGTTTCTCCTTGGCAAAATATAAAAAAGGTGAATGGAGATCAAAGCGGCGTGTCTTGTGTCAGTGTGTTTGTGTGTGAGCGTCTGTCTGTCTGTCCTCGGATAGACGGGAAGGTGGACAGAAGTATCGCCAAATAGAAAATAGAAATGTTTCAGTTTCACTCTCTTTTGTCCCTTCTGATTTTTGCAGTACAGTATTTTATCGATCGCCATATAGATCTAGTTTAGATCTACCGCTCCTTGTGTTTTCTTTGTTCATTTATTTCTTCTTTATATTTTCCCCGTTTCTTTCACTCTTCATGATTTCATAAAACATCGTCGTGCAAAGATGTCTGCGCCCTGGAGGAGCGAATGCTGTGGGACCACTCTATAACAAAACGTACTGACACAGGGACCATGGGTCTTGGGGAGCCTGAGGAACAGGGATGCCACTCTTCAGAGAAATCTCTCAAATCAGAGAATGTTGGTGTCTTTCTCAGAGAGTGTTGGTCGACATGTGTCTCAGAGAAACTGTTTGCATTGAAAAATCATAATGAAAAGAAAGTTGTCTCTGGTTTTCTGTTTGCCCTGGGCATTCTCTCCCTGCGTTATAGATACTGATTTGATAGTTATATGTTTATCGCTGGTTTATAGACTTACTGGCATAATTGTATAATCCCAAATATATCTCAGCGTCACTATTTGGAGAAAGAAAAAAACAACGGGATGCACACTGCGTGTAAGCACACACAAGAATTTCTTGTAAGAATTGTTTCGGTGCTATGCGAATGACTGTTACACAAATAATGACATTGTCACGTTCATTCCACATTCACATAGGTAATTTTTTGATGATTTGACTTGTTTATAAATTTATATTACTGTGATCCTCCCTTTATCTTCTTTTTTCCAAATAAAGCAGATGTAGAGTTTTAAATCACTATTATATCCCAATCCTACAAGCTAAACCACATCTACCTCATTGTTTTGCTTCTAGTTATGAATATATAAGTTGAGAGAGCTAAATTTTTCTAAACTTCGAAAATTGAGTTAGGCAAATATGGAATGAGCATGACGATATTCTACGTCTAGACTAGACTGTGAGTGAAACTGAGAAAGTCCAGAGATTGTGATGAAAAGTGAGTGCCGTGCCATGCCTAAGGCAGCTGCCCCATCTCATGACTCATAGCAAATCCGGCCATGTTTTTTTTTGTAACAATATGTAGACAGTGTAAACAAAGATAACTGTCCGAATTCTATAATGATCGGCGCCTAAAAAGGCTCGCGACATTGTATAGACTACTCCTAAGAGATGAGAAAGCTGTTGATTGTACGTGCTTGCCTGGGTGGGGAATTATATGTGAACTTGCGTTAGTTTTCTTGCCTGGGGTAGATATTGCAAACAGTCATTATTATTTCTGTCTTAAGAGAGAATGTCTGGATATTTTTTTTCCCTTGGTCTCTATATTATTCCCTCCCCATTCCCTCACGATTCTGGCAACGGAAAATGTGTAAACTCATCATTTTCTCTCGTGCCCTAATTCCATCGAACTGTTCTCCCAGCCTACCACTGCCTTTTTTTTTTTT
>JAWQUT010000022.1:3048486-3082209 GCA_033807755.1 Ellobium chinense
CCCCTTCCCCTCCCCACACTTCCTTCAAAGAAAAAAAAGCAACGTGAATTCACAGAAAGCTGTGTGCTTGTGAAGCGAAAGTCTTAAACATTGAAACAGCCATTTTACTGATAAAAGATCGTTTTTATACTCCTTGACCCTGACAATGAATGTAATAGTAACGTCGTGGCACGAACGCCGAAATCAAATTGAGTTGTATAATGTGGAACTACGCAGTGTGCTTTCGGTTTCTTTTACCACTGCCTGCACAAGTGCACAGTTGGAGCGGTTTGTGTGTCGTGCGACCTTGAAGCCATAGGTCAGGTTTCTGTCTATGATGCATGAGTTTCGCTTGGGAAAACGAGTAGAGGGGATACTGCTATGTTGCAGTAAATGGCAACTGAAACAATATATATCTGCTCAGCAGGGCAACATTAACTTTGCCCGTAACAAGAGTAGCACGTGGAACTACTTATTAAAGCAATAATTTTACATTTGAAACAATAACAATCCCAACAGCAGCCGAAGGAAGGGTTATGGCCATTGCCAGCTGACTTGCGAGACGAAGCAATGGGGGAACTTCACCTACCTGCAAGTGACCACCCAGTTCATTGCCCATAGCGGTCTGTTAGCATGATCAGGGAATGCTGAAGCAGACAAACAGCAGCATTATCTTCGCCCATAACAACAAATTATAGCAAAAACAAAGTTTTTGTTCATTAGTGCAATCAAGAAGGTGGAAGGATATGATGAAAACTTGTTAATAAACATGATACTGCAGGTCATTCCCCCCCCCCCCCCCNCAACATTTCAAAAATAGGACACCCCTCTACACTAATAATGAAGTCATATATGCAAAATTCAGTGTTATTCTTATAGTACTTCTGTGACTTGAACTTCTACACAAGAATTCCCTTCCATCCTGCACTCCAGTGCAGTCACAAGAAATTTGAAATGGGAATTATTATATGGAGACATTATTTGGGGTTAAAGATCTGCAGGGATTTCTTTTTTGAAGTTTTGAGATATTGATTGTGGTCCAGCAGCTGAGAAGAGTGTAGTTAGCTCTTCATTTCAGAGAACATGGTTTTTACACACAAAAAGAACTTCCGGGCTTCTCTCAGAATTCCTCACATAAACATATCTTTATTATTCCCATATATATCACTCACTCACTCACTCACTCACTCACTCACTCACTCACTCACTCACTCACTCACTCTCTCTCTCTCTCTCTCTCTCTCACACACACACACACACACACACACACACAGAGACAGAGAGAGAGAGAGAGAAAGAGAGAGGGGTATCACCACCCTCATTTCACATATTTTGCCAAAGTCATTTTTTTTGAGGTTTTGAGAAATTTCGCACTGTCAGCCTGTTGCTCAAAGTAAGTCAAAGCAAACCAGTGAAGCAGATGTGGTTTAGTTTGCAAAATTGGGACACAATACTAAGTCTAAACTCTACATTAGTTTTAATAGGAAATAGAAGATAAAAGGAAGATAATAGTAATATAAACAACTCAGATCATCCAAAATAATGATATATACTTTGGACGAATGTGGAATGAGCATGACAATATATCATATATGATTAGCTGTACCAATGCCCATTTCTTTTTCCATTTCAGGTGGTTGGTCTGTTGCTCCTTACCATTGGTTTATGGGCCTGGGCAGAGAAGGACGTGTTCCGCAATGTGACCAAGTTGACCAACATAGCCCTGGACCCAGCCCTCTTGTTCATTGTGGTGGGGATGTCTATGTTCAGTATGAGCTTCACTGGCTGTGTAGGAGCACTCAGGGAGAACACATGTCTCTTGATGTTTGTGAGTACAGTTGCACTTGCTCTTCACTCCTCTTCATGTCTGGTCTTATCTTATAGTTTTAGTGAGCATCTTGAATGGTGGGTCCTATCAAAGGTTTAGGAATAGTCTTATTCAATAATATTAACCCTTGTAATGCAAAGGTTTAGGGACTATTAACCCTTGTAACGCTACAATAGAACCAGTTCTAACCTTCACTCCACTACACTGGGTGCAAAAGTAAAATAAATATGCATGCGAGGGTCAACTGTGTGAGGCGACGGTCAAATTTTGCAGCCTGGTGTCAGTTGATCGGGTGGCAGACAACACTTGCAACCGTCATTATCCATAACAATGGTCATGCAGCAAGTTGGAGGCTTGACTCGAGGCATCTTGCACTACTAGTATAGAGTTAACAGTGCAGTTAGATTCAATTTGTGCAAGTTCATTTCAGTGTAATTTTGCATTTAATTATGTCTTGAGATGTGCATTAGATGCAACCATCTCTGAATCTGAATACATGGAATGATGCTCTCTAATGATGGATGGTGGAGATGGACTGGGGGGATTATGTTCAAACAGTATCACTTTGTTTATCACTGGTATTACATCTGTGCTTTATCTTGTTTCCATGAAATAAAAACTTTTCCAATTCAAGTATGAGAAAGAAAATCAAAATGCAACTTTTATTTTGTTATTTACCCAGTCCGGAAATTGGTTTACAGTGTCATACAGTGTTATACATCTCATTCAGAATACAAGCATAATATAGAACAATATTGGTCATACATGAAAATACATAATACTGCAAATGAAAAACATAACAAAGTCATTGTTCGTTGCTGTGGTGCAGTGCCCTGGTTCCCCCCAGCTCTAAAGCCAGGTGCACATTTACACCAGAGTTGAGTGGGGAAAGGGAAATGAAGTGTCTGTTCCAAGAACACTACAACTGAAGCCACCGTGCCACATGTCAAACACACAAACCATAAACCACAGTCTTCAATTTCTGAGTATGACTCACAAACAACAAGGCCATGTTGTCACCCCAGTACTAGATTTGAACTTGTGTAGGCATATTCCTCAAAAATCAGGTTCCCCCATGCCAAATATAGTGTCCTTAATTTTAATCTGTCACACATTTCACAGTTTCTGTGTAGACACACTGTTAAGGGCCCAACAAATCTGAGGAAAATGTATTCATTTGTGGCTTGCATAAATTTACCTCAGCTTGTATCAAGATACCAAACGCATCAGTTTAAGCTTAATGGTATGATTACTGGAGAGTATCTTTATGAATTTGTCTGCTTGTCAAACTAAGATTATGATGGCTGTCTCATGGTGTCTTCCCCAGTTCATGATCTCGCTTGGAGTTATATTTGGCCTGGAGCTATTAATAGGCATCTTGGGCTTTGTGTACAAAGACTGGGTATGTATCTACTGATGTATTTGCTCTGCTCAACCCTCTCCTTCCACCTTCTCCCACCTCCATATGAATGACATTTATCAATATTTCTCTGCAGTTGATATTTCTGTGCATTTATGAATTCAATTCATTGTTATCACTTCTTGCAAACTGTACATGGAGAACTACAAACAAAACTTGGATAGAATTGAAAGATTCAGTCTGTTAGATTGTGTCCATTTATTCTGTTATGCATTTTTTCCCCCATTCATTCTTAAGCTTCAGTTGTAGAGAAAGTTGAAAAGTGAATCAGTCACTCCATAGGTTTCTCATTCATTCATTCATTCATTCATTCATTCATTCATTCATTCATTCATTCATTCATTCGTTCGTTCATTCATTCGTTCATTCGTTCATTCATTCATTCATTTCCTCCAAAAATAGGTGAGAGACTCAATTCAGTCCCAGGTGAAGAACATGATCATCAATTATAGGGATGACCTTGACCTTAAGAACTTGGTAGATTGGGTGCAGCAGGACTGGGTAAGTATTAAAGAACAGCTTTCATTTCTCTCTTTTACAATACAAACTGCAGATATATGCATCTGCACTGTTTGATTTATTTTGGCAGTGCACCATCCAGTGTTCCTATGAAAATGTAAGAATGGTTTGATTCAACATGAAGTATTGGCTTTTTACTGAAGACGGAACTGAATAATCAAGGCCAAAGAGACCAAGATAGAGACAGATGATACCACTTCTTCCATTGCCTATGTCACTGTAAGACTCTGCCACAGTATGCACAAAAAGCAACATGTAATTTCTGTACTGTGGCACAGCATATCACCATTATTACTTTCTCAGTATTCATATTTTCTTCTCTCTTCTCTCCTGTCTTTCTCCCCTTCTCTTTGAGAACCCTTGGACCCTGCAGGTACATTTAACCATATCTGCCTCCTTTTTTTTACCCTGTGAATAATTATTTGCATGTGTTTCTTATCCTCAGTTAAATTGCTGTGGAGTACAAAGCTATACGGATTGGGAGGCCAACATCTATTTCAACTGTTCGTCTCCTGGAGTCGAGGCTTGTGGGGTGCCTTATTCTTGCTGTAAACCAGAGTCTCATGTAAGCCTGAGCTTAGGGATTAGTAAATTTTTGCCACTTTCATGTCTTGAACTCCATACCAATGGTATGTGAGAATTTAATATACAGTCTTGAGCTTATAATCAGTGGTGTCGTGACTGAAACACCAATGAAGACTGCTAGCTTGAATCACCTTGCTGTTTTTGATCACTAGACTGGGGTATGTCAGAGGCTCATTTAAGCCTTGGTTCAATATTAGTGATTGTTGGATCCAAACACAAGGATGGATTATCAGCATTTGTCACTTTCTTAGTTAGAGCAGTGTATTGGTAAGATGCTGGACTCTGGGATTCTAGCAGTATAACCGTATATTGTGATAAGATGGGTGGATTAATTTGTCCTGCCCATGTTGTTCAGTTTGTGGAAGAGTATGTCAAGGTGGCAAAAGTGTCAAGTAGGAAGGAACAGAGGAAGAACAAAGTAAGGAGGCCACCATCAGTCTTTCTTTTATCACAAGGCAACTGAGATAAACTCAGAAAATAATTGTTCCTTCACAAAATCATTTCACAATATGAGAATCTTCTGAGTTTTAAATAGACAGTTAGCTTTACACTGCCTGATTCATTCATTCATTCATTCATTCATTCATTCATTCATTCATTCATATCCCCTCTTCGGTGAAATGACAGAATCTGTAACTTTAGGTGAAAGTACTGTTTGTAATAAAGTGCATGAAAGAGCCATCCTGCAGAAGATTTCTCTTTCCAAGTTCAGGCTTCAGTGTGTGGTTCAGTGTCTCTTCGCTACTCAGTGTAATTTCCAACAAAATGGCCTGATCGTGAGTAAGGGTCATTACAAAAAGAACCAAACATTGTGCATATTTCAGATCCTTGAAATGCATAAGTAAAGTATTGCTAAAACTGAAATTCATTGTTTAGAGCATTATTTACACAGTCCATTACATAATTTTAGGTAAGTGAGCAAGGATTGTTAAGTCTTTATTTCCTTCTGACATAGGTATGATATACCTGTTGTTTTCTGAATTTACAGGAAGAGCTGGTCAACAGACACTGTGGCTTTGAAATGATGAAGTCAGATCATGTAAGTAAGAATTCCAGGGAAAAGTACATTCACTTTTGTGCATTAAAACAGGAATTTATACTCCATTTTATATATTGTCAGACAAATTGTTAAGTAATAATGGGTGTAGTTTTCAAGGGATGTTTGGGATAAGGCAGTCAAGAAGGCTGTCGTGCTTTATTGTGTTGTGGAAGGGCAGGGGAGATAACTCATTTTGTACACAAATTTGATGTATCTATGCCTGTAGATAATGTAAAACATCTATGCCCTGCTAGAAGGTTCCTGAAGTACAATTTGTGAAATTTTACAGGAAAAATTTTAAAAAATGCTATTATTTTCTAGTCAGTTGAGTTTCATAAATCTTAATGGGAATTCTGTTCTTATGCTGTTATTAAATGGAGGTCTGAAATTTAAATCTTCAGTAGAGATGTGGGCATGATGATATGAAATATATGTAAGTGTAGATTTTGAATTGTGAAATATGATGTAAGTCTTTATTAAAAAATCACAGTGACAGAGTTAAAAAATTACAATGATTTTTCATTACTTGTTTCAGGACTTTGACAGAGGCACAAGGATAAATGTTGTAGGCTGCATCCCTGCAGGAGAGAAGTGGCTAGAGACCAATCTCATACCTGTGGCTGGCGTAGCTGTAGGTGTAGCACTCCTTCAGATACTGGGAATTTGCTTTGCTCAAAATCTGCGCAGCGACATCCATGCTCAACGTGCCAAATGGACACTATGACATGGGGCCGAGGTCTAGTCATCCTTCATTGGTGGTTTGGGTCAGGGAAGGAATTGTAATGTTGGCGCTGTGCAGGTTTTCTGTGAGTCTGTGTCTTGCATCTTTTTGTGCACGAACAGACATTGATGATGATGTTGCTTATGGAGGGTAAGAGTAGGATTAATCTTATTTTGAACTTACTAGTTTTGTTGTAATGAAGGTGTATATGTCAAAAGCTTGCTTCAATTAATAAAAACAAGCCACGATACAATTTTTTGTTAAGAGCCAATTTTGTGATAAGAGAAGGTAATCACAGACTTGTCTAGTGACTTCCTACAAAAAGGGTATGTGTTGATTTTCCCCCCAAATAATTTTTTTATTTTTTATATTTTCATGATCTAGTAAGATTATATGTCAGTCATGATCTAAATGTCACTATTAATCTCCCATCAAATGGTTTTACAAGACAGCAAATGCCTTTGATAAAGTAACAAATATTGGGCATTAATTTTGTGAGAGCAAATAGCTAGACAGTGAAACTCGAATATAACAAGCGCGGATAAAACGAGTTCTCGGATGTACCGAGCAAAATGAAAATCCCCGGTTTTTTTACTTCTTTGTAATAGTAAACTTGCCTTTCATATAACAAGCACAAAATCCGCTAAACCCGGCCCTAACGAGGTAACCGACCTGCAATTAAGCCCTCGCAACCCTTTCGTCCGCAATAAAACTTTCAGCGGCGAGGAACTCGAACGTTTAGGCTACGTAACAATTGCCAACAATAGGCAAGTCTCGCTGTCTCGCTTATGTAATTTACCGGTAGGATTACCGGTACAAACTAGTTGCGCAGTAGGCCAAGAAGCGGGGTAGGGAAGGATGCGGTGGAGATGTGACCATGCGACGGGAGGAAGATGGGATTGATATGCTCGGCTAATGATTGGCCAAGCCTGTTGTTTAGACCAATCATTGCGCTAGGCAATTTTGATTTCAATCATAACAATCGCAGAAACGGTGATTACGATCGGTCAGTCATTCGTTTCTCGACTCTCAACATTTGCATTGCTTTGTTTACACCTGTCAATGATGGAATCGAGGAAGAAAAAATGTCTGTCCTTCGAAACAAAACTAAAAATAATCGAAGAAGTCGAGAGAAACAGAAGAGTAAACTTGTGACTCGCGTCTGCAGACAGAAGGTCAGCCGGCCTATTGTGCGTGTGCGGAAAAAGCAATCAGCTGTGTTTACATGATCTCGAGCGAGGCCGTGTGAGTGTAGGTTACCGGTAGCCTAGACTAGTCTACATCTCTAAATTATCAGGAAATTCTAAGTGTGCAGTCTTGTTGCACAGTCACTGTGTTAATCAAACTGATCCACAATCTCACATTTGTCGGTAATTGCTGAGGTTTAGACTATATTCACAGCTGACCCAACATTTATTACGCGCTGTCTAGCTTATTTTTTCGATATTTTATGTCTGACCTGTTTTCCAATGTAAACGCAGCTGATTGCTGTTTCCGCACATACGCATTAGGCCGGCTGGGGTGACCCCTGGGTAGACAAGGCGCTTCCGCTCTACCCGCAGCGAGAGTCTAGCCATGTTAGATCTAGTATATGGGTCTCCCTGACACTACTGGCAGTTTTTACATGATTTTCAGTGGACCATGCGTGTAACGAGCCATCGGTTCTAACGAGCCCCGACGGTCGGTCCTGACGACCTCGTTATATCCGAGTTTCACTGTATTCATATAGGACCACATAATTTTCTCAAAAACTGTTTTGGCAATGATAAGCCCTTTCATCGGAAGACATTAATAATGCAGATGTTACATTTCATTTTGAGATGGACATGAAATGTGGAATTGGCATCCCATGATGAGAAATTATATGGAACAGAAGGTCACTTAGAAAGTGAGGATGTCATGCGGTTGACTCTGTATAGTTGTGACCCACCTAATCACATTTTTTTTTTCTTTTAATGCATGGTTTTGGGGTGAAAAGATGAAAAAATTAAGAACATACATCACCTCTTAATAAGATCCTCTTGCTTAATTGCTGTTTTTCCCCAAATAGTTATGTGGAGTCAGCTGTATTTGAAGACCCTTTTCATATTCGTGGAACAAGAATATTTTTTAAGATACTGGGTAATAAGTTAGATGTTTTTCTTTTTTTTTGTTTCCTTTTTTTTTTTTTTGCAGTTATTTGTAACCCTTATACACTGTTTATAGTGCATCATTTTAAGCATGAAGAGTTTGTTTCATTGTTTCCTCATGTATACAGTACTTGATTTGTTTCTGTCTCTGTTTTTTTTGTTTAAACGTACCAGACATGATTTTATTGTCCTTTTTTAAGAATTTGTTCAAACTGTCAATACATTGTGGGCAAATCTAGAGTAGTCTCATCGATTGCGAACATCACGATTTGCGAACACCTTCACACTGTTTCATATCGGCACGCACTCTCCTTCTATTTACAAAGAAACTGACAACCTGGCATGTTGGCTACACATATCTGATATTATCCGGATATGCGTGATGTCCACCATCTTACAAGATGTCCAAATGAATCAATGTACCATCAACAGGGGGTAGCCATCTTAGCTAATCCACTTCCTCCGGAAGAATTAATATCTGAACCGGAAGAAGGCTTTACCTTGTTGCCTGTTTGGCTATTTCTATATTTCAATAGTTTCAGTGGTGGCCAAATAGCTGTAGACATCGTCTAACTTGTGTTTAACAATGTGAACATGATTTTGGCATTTTGGATGGGGGTGTTCGCAAAAAAGAACATTTGTTGTTAAAATTTAAGTTCGCCAACACTCTCATATTTTCCCTTAAAGGGGCAAGGATGGGGATTGTAAGGCAATATTAGGTGATTAAATTGCCAGCTTGAGTCTAAAATTTAAATTTGCTTTCAGCTACGGCTAATCCTGCTGTAATTAAATTGCCAGCTTGGATTTTCATCATTATCATCATCACCACCATTAGCACAGTCATCTTAACTGTTTTCTCCTTCATCTTTAACATTGGCATCATTCTGCATTCAAATACAAATGAAACCTTGTATTATAAAATGTAAAAAATCCTTGAAAAAAAAAACAAAGCAAAAAACCTGGTAGTACAATATACTAGTGTTCGCAATGGTTGGACTGGTGTTCACAATTCTCGGACAAGTTTAAAAAAACATGGCAAACCTTGGACAGGTACCTGACGGTTGCCCATAATTTTTTTAATAGACTATGACTTTATTGGCTGAACTTTGCTGTCCCACCATAATTTTTGCCAAAAAATGTGCGTCTATTAGCCACGTTCGGTTTCTATCTAGGTCTTCCCAGACCGGAGATAAACGAGGTCAAACGAAGGATACCAATTTTTTTAGGCTATGTGTGTTCGCAGCTGTGATACTACTCTAGTATGTTTTAAAGATTTTTTAACCCACTAATTTAAAGCTAGGATGTTTTTTGTCTTACCAAGCTAGATAATAAGAGTCATTTTCATTTAGCAACTTTTCAGTATTTAGTTGATCGATATATGGGACAGAATGAAGACAGAGAATGACAAATGCTTCAGCTGTTGGTCGCATCTTGTGAACCTTCATAATGTTTTCATGTTTACTTTATTCAGACTAAATGAAGCCTACGAAAACAATGTCATCAACTTGACTGGGAGTGGTTTTACTTACTCCAGTCATAGCAGTGAGATTAATACCACAAATTTATATTTTGCAAAAATTTTTAGAGAGGGATATTCCATATTATATTTCTTTTGTTTATCACTAGAACAGTGTTTCAGATAGGGATATTTTTTCTTATATCATAAGATTAAATGTTTAATTTTGAACTGAATGTTTCCTATGTTTATATCACTAGGGCAGTGTGTCAGATAGGGATCTTTTTTCTTATATCATAAGATTAAATGTTTAATTTTGATCTGATATTCTGATGTCCTTATTTTCATCTAATAATTATCTGTAATTATGTGAAATCAAAATGTAGCCAATGTTATATTAACTTTATTTTTAGAACATTGGTTTACTCGAATACAACTCTCACGCTAGCCAGATATAAGTGTCCAAGTGAAATTTAAAGGTGATGAATACTATGTGAATATTTTCCTTGAAAATATGAATGTCCTCTCTGTATTGCTTATAATTTCAGCAAGCAAGTTAACAGTCACTTTACTATTGCAGACTGGGTTCCTAAAAAATAATGAAAAGCCAAAGAGGTGGGCCTGAACTTTTCAATATTTTGAGAATTAGAAGGCAGCTAGTAAATGGTAATAAGAAAAAAACTTCATGAGAGAGCGAGGGCCACATTGATTCTTAAGAAAACTGCTATGTTCCTAACCATGAATTCGACCAGCAGCAGACTAAAGCTTCCCAGTAATGCAAATAAAAATGGATCAGTTCGATTACAGTATGATGCAACAATTTATGAACCATATATTAAGTTTTTTAGATCATATATTCAGCAGCTGACTTAACGACAGCTGAAATTTGCATGATGATTTTATCAGTAAAATAGTTTTGGTATGACATGATTAAAAGCCTGCGGTTAATTCTGAGTTAGTAAGAAGTACACCTACCCATCCAGTTTTATGGACCGTGGTGATTTTAATCAAAATGTGAGACTTGAAAGTGGTTGATTTAAGAAGAATTGAACAGGACTGTCTGCGGCTAGACCTCTGTTATGCCTCCTGTTTGTCATATACTCAGCTCCTGGTCAAATTATGATCATCACAAATGATTACCATAGCTCTTGTCATTTTCTAACATGTTTTAATCTTGCATGCTACTTTAAATTTACAGTTTTTTTTATTTACCATTGTCGTCAAAGCATATAATTGTGCCACAAAAGATGAAGTGACTTTTTATGTATTCAGCATCATGTTTCTTATATCTATCCATCAGTTCATGATTTTAGAGTGGATAACTACAAAAGTATATTGTGTCATTTATGCGCATCCTAATATCATACAAGAACAGGATTTTCTTGAACATTTGCATGGCTTTGTCTACAGTGAGATAACTCTTGGAGGATGATAAATTGATGTTTAAAAATGATGATGTCCCTTGATTCAGTACAGGTTTGTGACACCTATTAGAAGGGCAAATCACTCATAGTGTACAACCCAATTAATCCGCTAATATATAAAATCCGCCTTTTTTGGGGCCGTGCCAGCCAGTGTTAGGGTGTAGAAATGTGTAAAATGACCTGTGATCTAAATAAAGCATCCAATTTTAAAGTTTCAGGTACAATTTGAGCCTTCTAGATAAAAAAATAAAATGTGTAGACCTATGTATTCGCACGCGGTCAAAACCAGCCAAATGAAAATTTGGGGACCAAATCAGAATTTGAGGTGATCTTTTTCAAAAGACAATTGTGAAAAATTTTAGGTGTTGACCCCCCTTTTTCTCCCCGTTAAAAGATCGGGCATAAGAAGTACTTTAACCTCCATGGAAGAAATTTCCCCAAATCACAGTGGTATATTTAGAATAACACAAAATGTTAATAGGGCCAAAAGAAGAAAACAACAATAGGTGTCAAAGACCTATAGTGAAGGTTATTGACACCTTTTGTTGTTTCCTCTTTGGGCCCTCTAAATGAAATGTACTATTCTACAAATTCTCCTGTGATTTCGGAATTTTTTGTCCGCATGGAGTTTAAAAAGTACTTTCATTTTGCCTTGTCTTTTAATGGCAAGGAAAAAGGGGTTCAAGACCCAAAATTTTTCAGAAATCTCTCGCATTGCAGCCACCTGTTTCTGACTTCGTCCCCAGTTTTTTTATTAAGCTGGTTTTGATTATGTGCTAAAAAATAGGCCCAACACGCTTTGTTCTTATATTTATAAGGCAAATTGAACCAACACTTTTAAAGTGGAGGCCTTATCTAGATCACAGGTCTTTTTATATATTTCTACACCATGGCAGTGGCTGGCAGGGCCTTAAAAAAAGAGGGGAATTTTGTACATTAGTGGATTAATAGAACTGTACACAATCAGTGATTTGGTGCCAGAAATCAGAATGTATCGTCCAGCATGTATTATTCAAAAGTAGATCTTTAAAGAGTTTCAAGAGTATCTTCCACTTATTGCTCAATGATATTTGTGTAAACCGGAATAACACATAGAAATTGGAATCCAAGAACCAGTTTGTATTCATTGTTATGGCAAATGTCAAATCTGTTATTTGATGAACCATGGAAAGCAGCTGTGTTTACCTGTGCTTGTCTTAGCTAGGTGTATATATGTACCAATCATCACCATCAACACAGATATAATAAAGGTAAAATCTAATGCAAAAGTAATGCAAATCATTGAGGTGAAAGAAAAAATATGCATTCATCAGTAACATTAATCATCTTTTGCCCTCTCTTCATAAATTTGTTGATGTGCTTGGTGCTGCTAGGTCAGTTTCCTTATTGTATAAATAATTGTGCTAGTCATATTAAATTTCTAAGAATTTCGTGAAGAAAAAGGCAAATCTTACTCAGCAATCTAGAGTAAATATGCTGTAAGACATTATCTGTCTAGGTGCATGGCCTGCAGCTTTCCTATCTTGCATCTCATTCTGTAGTTACTGCAGATTGGTAAGGGTGGATTATTAATTTACAGTATTTATGATTTGCATAGAAACAGATGTTCACTTGATTTTGTAGGCATTTTGTTTTTTCAGTTCATGTTTACAGAAATGCTTAAAGTTTCAAGTTTATTTTCAAAAACCCAGACGCAGTATGTGGCATATTGCCAGACATTTATGAATACTAATGAAGGAACAGATGACATATTATATTGTTTTACCATTGATTTTCAATTTTTGATTTGTATTAAATAAGTGAAGATTCATATCAATAGTAACCAGTTATTTCATTTTATATGTCATGAGTAACCAAAAACTTGCTTCTACCATGTCAGTTCAAGTAATATATTTACATTAAAGAACACCCTTTACCTGAAAGGAAAATCAAAATCCCTAATGATAATTAAGGTGCTTTTAATGACCAGATGATATAATATGCGGAAAATATATAACACGAAGATAGTCACTGTATGATGTAATGAATTTGCATATTGTTTTTCTTACCCTCGCCGGCCTCATTTTTTCTGTAGATTATCCAACTGTAGATGCTAATGAAATTGTGAAAATGATCATCTTGTGCATGGTGGTGAAGTGGAACAAAAAATCAAAGTGAAGTGTTTTGTTGAAGGATCTGATATTTGTTTAACTGTTATTTTGCCAGTTTTGTCTAAAAACCAAGTGTATATTTATCATCAGGTCAGCTTTGTCATTTGCAATTTTTTTTTTTAATACTAGCTTATATCACAGCTGATGTTGTCATAGGAATCAAAGCATCACAACCAATTCAGAATAAGATCGAGCATAATGTATTCAAATTCTGTTGTATATAGAGTTCTTAGGTTTTGCTTGAGGGAAACAAATTAAGAGTTACCGGTGAGACCTAAAATCTTTTCATTTTGTTTCCTTCATTTATGTGCTTTTTATTGTACTCACTCTTTGATACTTAGATTTTCTTGCAAAATCCTGAGATTGATCATGTATTTTCATTCACACAAGCTATATTTGGTTTCAGACTTTTTCCTTGTGTCCTTTACCGAGATCCCACAAGCCAGTATACGAGTTTAGATAGTTTTACACTCAAAATCCAATCTCAGCAAATCAGACATACTTTTTGACTATTCATCCTTTTGGTTCCATTTGCAGCTGAATGTGTTATTTACATTATCCAGTGTGGCATTGAAGTGAGTCCAGCCATCTTTTTGATGGGAGTATGTTTTGCCTCAAAATTTAACCTAAGTTTTGATGCATGGCATATATATCAGCAAGGTGGAATTGACCGTTCAGAAACAAGCAGGAGGTTATTTCTAAAGAGAATGTCTAACTCAAATTTTGTGATGAATGAATGTATTGTCATTGAAGTGTTATACACCTCAAGCAAATAGAAACAGTATTGCATATGGATTGTAACCACTTAGATTTACATGGTTAAGGCATCAAAAAGAAGATGAAAGAATGACGTGATTAGTTTTTTGTTTTTTTTATATTGTTGAAACAAGATCCTCAACCTCAACTTCACCCTCTCCTTTGAAAGTCATTAATGGTATTTGCATTGCCGAGCATATTACAAAATGCCAGTGATCAGTGCCTTTAAGTGGTACCGTGTTCTTCAGATTGTTGAAAAAAATAGAGTGAACCAGCGAGATGTCTCTCTGTTTGGTGGAAGATCACATACACAGCTAACGCTAGATAAAAATTAGCCTTTCTGCTGCACGTATTCATTCATTCATAAGTAATTATGTTCGAATTTAAAAATGAATAGAGCACTTTCAGTTTTGCATAAACACCTATTGACTATATTTAAGAGTTTACTGTGCTTTGATTGTACTATTAACTAGTATCCTCTGCTTTTATTCTTTCAAACATTACAGACCTCGTTCATGCATTATCATCGGCAGGTCTTTTGAAGTTTAATTGGGCATATATTGTAATTAAAGGGTTATTTTCTGCAAGTGAATAGGCTCCAGCTCACAGATTATTATTTTTTTATCTCCGCATGACAATTTTCTGGAAATGTTAATACAAGGCTGATTGAAACTTGTATCTTAGCAAAGTGAAATTGTGTATATACACATATTTTCTGTGTGAGTGCCAGTTTTTATCTTGGTGTCTGAACAAAGATTTTTTGGTGCCCCTTCCATGTAAAACATTTAATTTATGTTGCTGTCTCACCTCATTATTGGAATGCTACATTTTGATAAGATCCTGAAGACTTTTTGAATTTTCTGTAATGAAACTGTACAGGTCAAAAGAAAGTGTTTCTGTTTGATGGTAGCTGTTATTATTTGATGCAAGTGTTGTGTTGTTTCACTATTTTTTTTTCTGATTTCATAATTTTGTTGTTTTATCTTAAAGCTTGGAAAGGTGAGAACAAAAAATCAGAATATATCTTACAGCAGAAGAATGTGAAGCTGTGTCATAAACAGTATCAGACCAGGTTGTGTTGATTAGACCTTATCCCAAGGAGACAACATGTGAACAAAAATTACAAGGTAGAGGTATTTAGAGAAGTTGCTGACTCCATTTCTACATCTGCTTCACTTTAAAATCATGATTTGAATGGTATTATTGTAGTAATAAAGTATGCCTACATTTCATAATAATGCCAGCATGCATGTAAGTTTCAGGCAGTTATTTTATACACAGGTTATTGTATATGGCTGTGCCACATTAATGATAATTGAATAATTCATTAGCAATGGTTATGCATGTTCTGTTGTCAGTGGTCAGTTGAATTTCTCAAAAGAAGACTATTTGCATGAAATAAGTGATCAGCAGCAAAAACCAGAACATCTTCCCTGCCTTGGCAGCTCCAGTATAAAACTTGTGACAGCAATATACCCTTTGACTTTATGAATGCACTTGATACATTTACTTGTTCTGATCATACTTGTGTTCTGTCCTGATTTTCATTCCCATGATGCGTTACCAATATGAATCTAATCATGAGGTGCTGAAAATAACATTCTGAAGCGCATCTGATGGGATGGCTGGTGTTTCATTTCATACTTGGTTTCCTAATGAAGTCTAGTATTTTGCAATCAAAATTTGGTCCAGTGATTAGCGAAGTGCTTTGGGCAGCGTGCTTAAAGGTGTCTGAGAAGTCCTTGGTGTACGTGTCAGTTCCTGTGAGCTATGGCTTGGCATACTGATGTCTTCAGAGAGTTTTCATTGCCATTTGAGATATGGTGGTGTATAATTCATGACTCATAAATTGGTGTACTCCTGTCATTATCTGCAAGGACAGCACAAAATGTATATATGTTGTCGGGTTTGGTGGGATGTGTCTTATTTCAATTTTATTATGAGAGTTTATGAAGACCTAAAATTACATCTTGGGTCTCTATATAGTATTATATACCATTATTGTTATCACTGTCTGTCACTTGTACTAGATCAGTATACTTTCAAAATGGAAATTTTTAGAGACAAAATTTGTCATGAGAGAAACAGTGTGTGTACTGACAGAAGTATGACTTCTTCCAGATGATATTTGTTAAAGCATATTTTATGTGTCCAGGTTTATTTCTGTTGTCAGATTTTATGAGGTCAAATATTTATTTCATGAAATTATATGTAAAATTTAGTACTGATTTAGGGTATGAAGACTAGATCATCCCTAAATATTAGTAATATATGTTAATCCCTATCATTTATGTTGACTTATGAAAATGTTCAGAAAATATGGGGTGGTGCAAAAAAAAATGAGATTTCCATACCATTTTATTAGGATGAGGAGCCATAGTGTCCTGTATTGTTTTCATATCGTTGGGTTTCTGAACAGGTATATGACTTCTGGTAAAATTCTGAATAAAAAGAACATCTGATTTGTGAAATCCATCAGAATTCATTGGTGGCCATTTATACTGCAGTACTCACTGACAAGACAATGCATTTTACTTTGTTTCATTAGTACTTTAAGGGAATGTAGTGTATACTTTAGGTAATTTTTTTTTTTTGTTAAAGTACAGAAAAAAAAAAACACCAGTCATTTCAAAATTTTGTTTTTGGTCTCACTTAGCAAGATGCTGTTCCCATATATCTGACTCAGAAACTTGATTTCTTTATACCTTTTGACTTTTTACGGCCTTTAAACTTGGAAGTCAGTAATACTTTTATTAAAATGGACTGTTGGGGCAATAACATGGTGAGCAAAAGCAGGGGCATAGTGTATTAGGGAAAGGATATTCATTTTTCGATCTCAGTAAGTTTGTTGAGAAATGGTTTACATATAATGCACTCGACAGAAAGGAACACATTACCATTTTCAGGCTGAGGACAGGACATTGTGGTCTAGGGCCCTTCCTGCACAGAACTGGTGTAAGAGTGTCTGCCTCATGTATCTGTGGAGACAAACCACAGAACACATCCTGTGTGCCACTTCTGCCAGGCAGAGGTTGGGAATCTGGCCTAATGAAGCCCTGCTGAAATACAAGCCATATAGGATCAGCAGTGGCCTTGTGCACATGGTCCTATGTTCAGTGCAGATTGGACTTAGCTCTTAACATACAGTAGTTGAATTTATTGAACATAGGAAAAGAAGGTGCACATACATTAATACATGTAACTTATTGTGTTGTAGTTGTCAGTGTGATTTAAATGGCCACCAGTGTAATTACATTTATGATAACAAGGCTGAAGTGTAAACAAGAAGACACAGTGTTTGGAGATTCAGGTAGGCCCTAATAAGATGTGTTAGCTTTCAGGCTAGCAAAAGTGGAAAAGTACCAATGCAGGAAATAATACTGTTGGATAGACTCCTCTCAGCTATTATGAATGAATAGTCATCCAGGCATCACAAGCCACAACTCCCAACAGTCATTACTTCGGTTTTCTACTTTTTCTTTGTCACAGCAATATGATTGGCTGATCTGGTCTGTTACCTTGCTATTTACTGGCCGATGTATCTTTTACTTTCAGAAGTGAGATTTGATGATGCCGTCACACCACAATAAATATTTACATTTTGCTTAAACCAGAAGTGAGTTTTGTTGGAGTTGACCAATTAAGAACAGTCTAGAAGGAGTGTAACAGTATACAATGTTTATAGTCTCCTGCAGACTATGCCCAGGATATTTTGATGAAACATTTCCAGGCAAAATATGAGCACAATTAGCAGGGTAATGTCATTATGCTCAGAGTTTCTGTTTATGTTTGTGATGTCTGCAGATATTTCATTCAGTATGCATGTACTGAGTAAATGTAAATATCCCATGACTTTATTGTGTCATTATTGGTGTTGTTTTCGATGTTCGTATGATCCAACATTATTATTATTATTATTATCATCATGTCATCCAAATTTGAGATTAAATAAAATAAACATTTATGTGCATTCATGGACTGTGTTTACATTTTGTTTACATTTTTGATGGAAGAGAAAGAATAGTAGAAAGCAATTTTGAAAACAGGAAGGCTTCTTCCAGGTATGTGTTAACAACAATTTTGATGGTTATTTGAATGAACAAGTAAGTGATTCTACATTGATCCCGCTGACAATCACACCTAATCAATAAAGGGCAGAATCTGTGGTGGACTGCCTGGATTAGTAGCTGGATTTGTTGTCTCTATATACAAATACACACCGTTCCATATGCAGCTTGCAAATTTTGCAAGATATCATTAAATCATGAGGAAGAGACCATAGGAGATATACAGCTATAACCCCACTTGTTGGGTCCCTAAGGGAGTCAGAGGGACCCGTCTGTGTGAACTGGGAAATGAGATTACTAGAAGCACTTCATCATCCGAAACGCTTCTTCTCAACAATGGTACTGTGCACGGTGCTTTGTGGCAATAATAATTTTTATTCAGCTTAGAGAGGCAAACAGGTCAATCCGAGCCTGACGCCACTCTCGTCTCTCTGTGCACATCAACGGGAGGATACGCGCAGAGCACAACTCTCGAGCTGCCCTTCTTTTGAGATGAGGAGGCTTATACTCTATAGCCTATACGGTACCGCAAACCCTCAAATGTTATTCTTGACAAATAGGGATCATTTCTAAAACCGCTAATCTTTTCACTGGAACTTTTAGATGGAGCAAGAGTAAGGACATCTTAATACTTCATGTGTCTCGTCGTAATATGTTTGATTATTGACATCGCGGCTGAATGCTAACTATAATGGGATATTTAACACTGGCAATTTTACAGTATTATGTGCATCGTGAAATGACGATGTTGCTAGAGACATAGCGGTACTCTTTTGCCTCGTGTGTGTGTGTGTGTGTGTGTGTGTGTGTGTGTGTGTGTGTGTGTTTATATATATGCATAGACATTGATGGTTTCAGACATCTGGTTGGATGTAAGTGCCAGATTACCGAAAACAATTACTTCCCCATGCATGAGCAGGCATACTGACTGCATACATACTTATAAAAGTACATAGATTTGTGAATTTCACAAATCTATGTACTTTTATAAGTATGTATGCAGTGTGACAGTAGTTGACTCTTCACATTGAATAAGACCCAGCGATTAATGTAAAACTGGCTGATATATCTTCTATCTTCTTTGGAATGTGTCAACCGAATGGGCACTATCCATTTCGTTCGGAACTTCGAGTTAGAAGGGCAGGGGAAAGGTTAGATAGGTTTAGTTTATGGAAGAAAATACATCACGGGGACAGTCCTTAAACAGATATTATCCCTGAATTCTTTCATGTGTGCTTTCTCTGTTCTATCCGAGACCCTCGAGCTGAACCAAGGGGAATATGGGCGAGTCCTGTTATTGTCACTGATGTGATAGTAGTGTTTTTCACTTTTCACTTGCCAGGCAAGCAGGTCTGAACCGAATTCACACTTTTTGCGACACCAACCCTGTTAATGGTATCAGCTGTTTGACCTACATCCTATAGGTGCGTGCTGATTGGCTGAATTGTACACACCCTCGGAAATCTAATAAAGTTAGGTCAAGGTCATGATGTAGCCAATCGTGGTGCGGGTCAAACGGAACTTATCTCGAGTAGTGAAATGTGGAGGGCTTGACTTGCAGTCACAGGTGATATCTGTAGGCGAACGTAGATCTTCCGAGCAAGGAATTCCGCGGAGTGGAATATTTAAGAAGCTTACCAGTGTGAGCTACTTGGCATCCGTTCCTGTGGGTATCTTCGTGTGATATCAAATTAGCCATGTTTCGAGCCGTAACGCAGTCAGTCCAAAAGACTGGTGTATTGACTCACACGACACGACCTTGCGCAGTCTGTGTTCGCCCCTATAGCACCACCGACGATGAACCAAGTTTTTTCGAGCAGGTGGAGCTCTTTTTTGATAAATCATCGGTCTTGCTGGAAGATCGGCTAATGAAAAAAGTGCGAGGCAAAAATCTTACAGTTGAAGATAAGAAAAAGATGGTGGATGGAGTACTGAGCATCATCAAACCGTGCAATAATGTCATGGCAGTGAACTTCCCAATCAAGCGAGATAATGGCAAGTACGAAATGATTGAGGCTTACAGAGCTCAGCACAGTCAACATAGAACCCCTTGCAAAGGAGGTGAGTATGCCTAGAGTAGTCTAGACTATATATAAGAAAAAAATGCCAAGGTTCATTAAAAAAAAATTAAAACATAATATTGTGTCACTAACGATCAAGGCAAGACCTAGAATAGTCAAAATCGTCTAGTCTAATCTAGACCACACTTAAAAGAAAATGTGTACTGAAAGATTTGAAAATGAAAAAAAAACACAAAACCTTAGTCCTTAAGGATTTCCATATCATCATGCACATTCCACCTTTGCCTGAATCATGCTTTTTGATAATTTTAGTTATTTATATCACTATGATCTTCAATTTATCTTCATTTTCCTGTGAATATATAGTCTATGTAAAATTTTTGACTCATTACAGGGGAGGAATTCCATATGTGTGCCAGAAAGATTTCCGCAGGCAACACACCGAACCAACAACCCTAACCCTACTCTAACCCTAACCCTGAGCCTGGGTTAGGGTTATGGTTAGGGTTAGGGTATGTTGTTGGATCGGTGTGTTACATGCCGAAATCTTTCTGGCACACATATGGAATTCCTCCCCATTACAGTCATTTGACCTAGACTATGTCCGCGCATGACTGGTCTCTTTACACCTGGACTGTTTCTTTTTTAATAATCTATATTTTTCAAAATTTTGTGATGGTCTTGAGAGATAACATTGTCATCTTCTATAAAAACATTTATCTCAATTCCATCTTCAAGAATTTCAAGAATGTAGATTTTGGGAGGTCCGTAAAACATCAGGCTTAGGTGTGCAGACACAGGTAGAAGCATGCTACATATGTCTTTAGTTACAAGCTAAGCCATATGTATCTCATTGTTTTGCTTTGAGCAACAGGTTGAGAGCGCTTTAGTTCTCAAAACACCAAAAACTGACGTAAGCATATGTAGACTGAACGAACGTGATGATATATGTGGGTCATCCTACAACATGCTTCTGACCTGTACCAATCAGCCCACCAAAGAGGGATTACTTGGTGAGGGCTAGCATGAAAAGGAGGGGCTTGTTGTTTTTTTTTTTGTGGGGGGTGCAGTCTGGAGCATAGTGTAATAAATTTCACTCTGATGAATTTCAAATGTGAGATGTGTTAAATATACAGTTAAATGAACTGTAGTATGTACATCAAACTGTCCTACTTAACTTCCCAAATGCAAATGTTAAGCTGTTTTCTAAAGCTGTCAGCAAGAGGAAGGAATTTGATAATTAAAGCATAAAGTGGACTGAGAGAACAATGGACGTCATACCGACTGCAGTCTCCTGGGAAACTCTCGTAAACAATTGGCTATGTCTAGCCATGCAGACCACATAGCCCATTACAACAACAGCTTTTAACCTGGCATGGAGCAATCAGTCCTGACCTTGTGCTTAGGATATAAAATGTTAATAGCTTATCACCTAGTGCATCTACAGATTCTTTGCCGCTCAGCTTTAGTTTACAATGTGGAGATAAAAGGAAGGATGGCAAGACTGTATAGGCTACACAATAATTCACGGAATAAAAGAAAACAACGTCCATGTGTTTCCATTTATCTGTCAGTGACTGGATTCTTCCTGTTTGCCGGATTTCAAATTTTCTCTTCCAGAGCCTCACTGGACCGCTCAAAATCGCTACTTCAGAAAGGATGCATTCGTATTGAATCAGTGTTACCATTTGAGGGTGTAATTAGTGTATTCAGAAGCGGTATGCCGTCATCAAAATTTTGAGGGGCAGTTGTTATGAGGCGCTATAACCTGTCTTAGTCCTTAGTGTTCCCTTTTTAGTGAGGGGATCATATTTTTCTAAATACTGCCAGAGATCTGTCAAGACGGTGGCAAAGATTGAGAACAGCATGGCTTACTGGTACCAGTGCACTTGGCAGCATCCACTGAGTTATTTTATGTTACCACATGACAAAGTAATTCTGCCAACAAAATTTTGTGTTGTTATCATGACACAGTGCTTGACTTTTGTGTCTGCAGGTTGGGCTAGTGGAATTGAATGTATTCATCCTATGTGTCAGTACTGTCAGGTGTAGATGTTGATTTGAGCTTACCAGTCTGACTGCTGTTGAGGTCTGCAATAAAATTCCTTTATTTATACTTCATTATTCACAACTCCGCAGGTATCCGTTACAGCATGGATGTGAATCTTGATGAGGTAAAAGCCTTGGCAGCTTTGATGACCTACAAGTGTGCAGTAGTGGATGTACCATTTGGCGGAGCCAAGGCTGGTGTGAAGATCAACCCAGCAGAATACTCCCTGAATGAACTGGAGAAAATTACCAGACGGTTCACCGTGGAATTGGCCAAGAAAGGATTTATAGGTAAGTCAGTGTATTTGTTTTGTGTTTTTGCAAATGTTCCTTCATAGTAATCATAAGGTGATCATGTCGTCGCCCCAGATTAATACTGTCATAAGTCCTTAGAGTTAGAGTCATTTAAAGACCTGGGACAATATTAACTCCCGAGTGGCGGTATAGTTTTAAAGGCAACAGTCATTATGTAACTCACACATAATTCAGAGTTTAGTAAGGGACTGTTGTATCCACCAGTTATGTGTAGATTGCTTATAAATTCACAGACAACTGAATAGTTTGTGCTAAGTAAAATCCGTATCTTTCCACAACTTGCAAAGACTGAACAGAATGTATGGGTCACCAGAGAGGAAAACAAGTCTATGAAAGCTTTTTATCAGACACATTGAAGTCATGAACAGTTGTTTTATATTTTTTGGGGCTCCTTACAAGAATGAAAAAGAAGAGATCAAATTATGACTGTCACATTATCCTTTGATGGATCAGCTGCCCTCAATTATGCATTATTTCAACAGAGTTCATGTATGAAGTTGTAAACTCTTAACCACAATAATTGTGCGCAATCTCATAAATTAATATGAATAATACATATTAGGATGGTGGGCCTGAAAATTGGAAAGGTATTCGAAATAGTTATATAGAACCATTATATGACTTTTTACAAAATGGTGCATGGCTATAGGGGCAATGCTCTGATTGGTGATCCCACAACCACATTTAAAGCTACAGGTCTGAATATCCATCTCTGCTGATCATTATGAGCTGAGTAAGGTGATATACTCCATTTTAAACACTCGTTTAATGTAATTTGTGATTCGTGAATAGCATTAATCCCTACACTTTGCAATGTATATATAAATACTCACAACCTTACCATTACAGTACTGTGCAGGGGAAGCTGTTTAAAATTGGGACCACCATTTGTCCCTCAGAAAAGCGGAGAAGGTTAAACAGGTCGTCGTCTCACATGTGTTGATTTTTTGTTGGTTAGGGTGGATGTGAACATGAGACCTTGTAATCTGCTTGCCAGGGCAGGTGGTCGCGAAATACAAGTGGTCGCCAGAACATAAAAAAAAACCATGAAAGCATGTCCACTGGAGAAACATTTGGTGTTTCTCACAGCTTGCATGACACCTGCATGATGCCAGAGTGACTGACCTAAACTACCTAATACAATATACTTGAGTGCAAGGTGAATGGTTTCCCATGTGGGGACTCATTCTCTTCCCTTCAGAATTTGGAGTTGACCTGAATGTCTTTTAGTTCACAAGTGTAGACTGCTCAGTATCACTTGAACTCTCATGGTGCTTTGATAGAATTAATTCTGCCATCCGCTAGGTATGCGTGAATGCGGCATGGTCAAGAGGAAATATAATAGCATTTTAGTTAGCTTTGAATATTTTTCCGCCTTCCACCTCAGCTTTCAAATGCTGGGAATGAGGGGGTGTCAGTTGCATTATATTTCAGGTGGACAGATGTGATCATTGATATGATATAAGGGCTAGAGATAGCATTGCACTGGGGGAGAAAATTAATTATGGAGAGACTAGGTGTGTAAATGAGAAGACGCTTTTACTTTTGTGATGAATTATGGATGTAAAACATGGGAACTTTTCATGTATGTTACAGACACCGTGGTGAATTAAATTAGTGAAAATGTTATTCATCTACATAAAGATGATAAATCCAGCTGTCAAGGAGTAACAAGTAATTGGTACTTCATTAACTTGTTTACTGTATAATGTGATCTACATTTATGCCACTATGCGTAAAGACCGTGCGATATTGGGGCAAGAATATTTTGTAGGGCAGTCACCTGCCTACCAGGCTTCAATGACCATAGCCCATGAGATTCCACGATTCCCTTTTTTTTTTTTTATTTGAAACATCGTACGTGACGTTCCATTAGCCAGATTTGTCATTTGTGATAAAGGTTATGTTCTACAAAGGTCGTTTCATCATTGTGTCATGTCTGGTATCAAGAGTGTTGAAGTGTCTTTAGACGTCACAAGGCGTATTGGAGTCTCGTCCTCTTTTAGCGACTGTTTTTGTTTGTTTCTGAGACTTACAGAACATTAACTAGCTGATACTGTTTTTGTGTTGGCAATATTATTTTATGCTTCTTCCTCCGTATGGTCGGGCTGTGGCTTGTGGTACTGACAGGGCAATCTAGGCCAGAGAGAGCTCAGTGGAAAATGTTTAAGATGGAGGACTTCGTCAGGTGTTCACCCAGCTCCATGTTCCATTGGCAAGGTCATGTGTGCCGAGTTTCACTTCGTCAGGTTCTATTCCAGACGCATTTGTCATTAACATTTCATCCTTCCTTACACACACCTGCCGATGACCACTGGGTTTAGCCTTATGTTCCCACAGCTCCACGTTCCGCAATACAAGTAGTGACTGCCTGTTGCGTTGTTCAGAGCTTTCAATTCTGTATCCCTTGAGCCGGGAGGAATGTCACTTTGTTTTTATGAGCAGAGTGACGACCTTATATGGTTACAGAATTGTTTTATTGCTAACACGATAAGATTCATGTTTTAATTGCGTCAGTCTGTGGTGTTAGTTTTATTGGCTAGCAGTCACATACAATCGTCCTGATGAGCAAAAGCTTTTTTTTTTTTTTAGCGTTGCATCTCTTTCCTCTACCATTGGGATGGAAACATCTTGGAGGAAGTACACATAGCATCTTTAGTCGGGGCTGTGTACGGGTTTGTCTATGTAATACCTCACACTAAATGCAACAGAAATGCTTTTTGCACTACGTTGAAGAGCACATTATTCTCTGGAAAACGAGCCATNTTTTTTTTTTTTAGCATTGCATCCCTCTCCTCTACCACTGGGACGGAAGCATCTTGGAGGAAGTACACATAGCATCTTTCCTTGCAGGATATTTGGTCCTCTGCAGATGTTGCCCTCTTTTGCTCCTTTGCATCTGCTCAGTGTCCCGCCCCTAAATCGCATGATCTGGCCCTCAAATTTCAAAATCCTAAAAATACATGGAATAGGTGCTGATGTCCCCTGCTTTCCTGAATTCCAAAGTTTGCTTTACTTGAGAAAAAAGCCAAAATCTCTTTACAAATATTATACAAGTCGCCATTCAAATTTATGACAAAAGGAGGAATGTCTCCTACCTCCTCCATCTCGTATGATCTGAAGAAAACACTGCTAGCTGTGGCTGTGAGTGTAATATAGGGCAAAGGGAACAAGGCCATGCTCTGTTGACCACCAATCCCCTCCATTTTTCCTCGTTTCTTCACGTTACAAGTAGAATTTGGGACGAAATTGTGTTTCATCGGGCGAAACCGACGATAGATCTGTCACGCCTTTGAGAACTTGACCTTAGTTGAGCGATGAAAGTCGTAGGAAGGCTGGATAATAATACGCTATCTCGCAGAAAAGCAAAGCAGGACTGTAGTACTCGACAGCAGCAGTAGATCCACTGTGACTGAAAGGTCTTAGCCCGGGCGCTAGTGGGTTACTGTCTCCAGCATCAGGCCTGTACAAATTCCATTTAAAGTATTAAAATTAAAAGAAAAAACACTTTAGAGTTAACACCAGCGCCTAACACAAGACGTTTGAAATCTGGTTTTGATTTCAATCAAATCGACTGCCAGTGCCGTTCAACGCCTCGAACGGCCTCTGATATTGAATACAGAGAGTTTCTGCATCCCACCCTGCACCCAAGTCTCACCCTTTTGCCCCATACTTGATCGTCTGCGATATCACTCCGCCTAAGCCTGTGCACTGAACTGGGATCGTTGCCCTTCTAATAAGCTTACTGCATTTAGGGAGTGCGTCGAAAGGTATGTGTGAAAATAAGAGGCATTCTTGTCAACAGCTACCAATATTACATGTTTGGTCTGTGGAAAGTAATGAACGATGAATTTGCAGATTCTGCGATCGCAGGCAAATTCCTAGCTGCAAGAAGTTCGGATGAATAAAAGAGCTAACCACCCGGCATATTCATTGGAAGTTGGAGACAAACAAGGAGATTGCTAATTTTCAAAGAGGAAGTCTTAGATGCGAGTGAATATGATTTCTGAAATGCCAGTTGTTTGACCATAGCTGATTCATTTCACACCACGTTGCTACACGCCCCCGCAACCCCTTCTCCACCTCCCCGAACCTCGGCCCGTTTTTGTTGTTTTTCATACGGCTGCCCGATTCACGCCACGATCCACCATCCTCCTGCTCTGGTAATATTTTATGACAGTTTTTCAGTTATAGTAACTTGTGGGCGGAACCAGCATAATGAGGAAGCACTTGCGCAATAGTAGATAGTAGTAGTAAATACTAGTAATGGTGGTGGTGGTAGTAGTAGTAGTAGTAGTAGTAGCAGCAGCAGTAGTGGCATTTCCTTCATAGAGATTTCAGCTGAATAGACTCTCTATTGATAGTTACAGTCTAGCCTTTCACAGCCGATTTTCAGGAACATTAAATTTTGAGATTGGCATCCAAGGAGAGAGACGACGTGAATTCATCTCCCCCTCACCAAAAAAAAACCACCAACAAAAAAACTTCCCAAGGATATGATACCGGTGTAATTTAGCCTGTCTTTACCCTTTTCTCTCTCTCTCTCTCTCTCTCTCTCTCTCTCTCTCTCTCTCTCTCTCTCTCTCGCAGCGCGCGCTCTCCAAAGCTCCATTTATCTCAAAATATCATTACAACGACTGACAGTATCCTGAGCCTGTTCGTGGGCTACTTGGATTGGGTGCGGTACAAAATTATGTGCGGCTGAGCATAACATACAGCATATACAATATTGCAAAGCTGTCACTGTGGGAAACTATAATATGGCACTAAAAATACTGAGACAAATCTTCGGCTGATAGGCGTACGAAATGAGCTAGATATCTATACTGAAGTGATGCCAAGTTATTAAAAAAAACCTTTACAGTGTGAGAGTGAATCGTTGCTTGTAACTTGGCCACGTATTACGATTACGACAGTGTACTGTTGGTGCCATGAAGCGTGAAGTATTGTAACCCTACGGGAATGTGTCGTAATGTTATGGTTTGGATGCTGCCGCCTCAGCGGAAAGCAGAGGCAGAAAAAGGCATTTTAAATTTGATATTTTGGAATAAAGGGCCCATGACAAAGCCTCTAGGCTTATTATAATAGCTTGAAGTTTGAAATTTGCAGAGACACGTTTTTCGCCCTCGTTTTCTTTTTTTTTTTTTTTCTCGAACGCATGCAGCATACTACAGTAAAATATTAAGATTTATCTGTTGGCCGGTTTTACTAACAACATAGCTGCAGGAATGTTGTAAAGAGAATGTTTTACTGTACTGTGAGGGCACCTGTTTTTTTCAGGGGTGGGGGGTGGGGTGCAATGCAGTTGTGATACTTTGGCCAGATATATCAGTTCTCTGGTAACTGTAGTCTAGTATTCAAACCCTTTGATCTTTATATAGCGGCGACAAAATGACATACGATTTGGATGTCAAAATTCGTGATTATGCATGATGGGCAATGGGCAAGACCGAAGTTGTGCGGATGGTACACAGAAAAGCAAACTGGCCAATGCAGGGCCCAGTTCGTGGGCTGTCAAGAAATATTTTTTGTTGCGTCAGTTGGGTGAACAGGGCAGTCGAATCTGACCTCTAAGGTTGGACACCGTCCTTGACTTCACGGAGGTTCATATCACTTAAAAGGGGTCAGGGTCGTTCATTGACCACAGGTGGGGAGATGTATAACGTCATATAATCATACGCGATAAGGTCGACGTAATACAGCCATGAGCTTATCTTGGTTTTGCAGAATGCACCGTTATCGTCATTTCTCATTTAATTCTGGCCACTCTGTCTGCAGAATGTGGTGGCATGAGTTCGGAGAGGTTAAACATAGTACTATTAGAAAGAACCTGAGTGGAAGCAGTATACTGTTGCCTTTGCTGTTACTGTTGTTGTTGATGTTGTTGTTGTTGTTGCCGCTGCTTTGTCACTTTCATGGTTGCTCGCTTAGTCATCATTCCTTTTGTTCTGCGTTGTCGTTTAAATTTATGGCAGATTTACATGTGCAGTGCACGGTATAGATGAAACCGAATAGCTGTCATGTATACGTGGATCGTATCAATTCCATTTACATGTAATAATGTTAAAGAAAGCGTCTCACTTTTCGAGGGAAATGTAGGTATTGTTTGAATTTGTTGTATCTGTCTTGCTTTCAGGGAAATGTTTTGTCATGACAAAGAGCCTCCTTTAGGTATATGTCGTGTGTCATATCTTCTATCAGAAATATCACATGATTATCATTCAAAAGAACATTAGAAACTGTTTTGGACGCCTGTACAGACTGAAATGGTCTTATCCCTGCGTGCTGGCCGTTTTCTTCTAAAATTTAATTCCTGATACTTCCTGTTAGACTATATTATGAAGCGTGTGACAACTTGCGATAATACTTATCAAGCTTTTCATTGTGAGTAAAAGTTAGGGGGAGTTACGTCAAAATGTGGATGTACTTTTAGATAGTATGAGAGTCTGTTCTTAAGATATCGCCAGCAACTTACATGGACAGTATGTGAAAATACACATGTCACACCCTTATGGTTAGGGCTCTCGTGGACTTGTTCTGTCTTGTCAAGCTGCTTAATGAGTCGAAAAGTTGTTGACCCGCTAAGGAAAATAGCGTGTCAAGTATGCAGGCTTTTCTTTGCAGGAGGGCAGACACTACTATTTTTATGCCTGTGTGGACAAACTCTTGAGATCATAAGATTTTGAGTATGGTGCGTCTGTCCAGAAAATCGTTTCATATATGTGTATAAACTTCATGCTTGTTGCACGTTAAACTTCGTTCTGATTTTTAAAATATAAAGTTATCATAAATTCACATTTAAAATCGTAATTTCTTCCAGAGGCACGTAAACATTATCCTTAAAAGACCTACACTGATTATGTAAAGATCTTTAATACAGCTATGGGAATTGACAATGCATTTGACAGTAACAACACACGTTTTTGAAAGTCTAGAGTCTTCGCTAGAACAAGTGACTAAAGACTTGTCTGTCTGTCTGTTNCCCCCCCCCCCTTCCCTTAGTGATTCCGGTTTCTCAGAATCAATAGGATATGGATGATTTGCCTTCCTGGTTTCTCTTCGCCCTTAAGCTGTATAATATCAGATGTCATTGCATTAGGTTGTTTACTATAAGAACCAGGAATCGCTGCGTCCTGTTTGCTTTTACCCCATTCCTCAATCCAATATTTTTGTACTATCTTTATCATTGAATGGATGGGCCCACACAGCTCGCGCTTGTTTTCATTAGGGAGATGAATCTTTTACCAGGAGGCGGATATTACTCGAAATTATAGTGGTTTTTTTTTTTTAGAAAGAGTAGGGGTGGGGGGTACTTGAAAAGGAGGCCGGAGCTTCATATGTCTTATTGTTAACATGTTGTTGTTATTTAATCACATTGTTCTCGAACTTCTCAGAACAAGTAAGGATGTTTATAAAGTGCTGTGTGTATGTGTGTGGTTTGGGGGAGGGNGGGGGGGTGATGGTGGTGGTGGAAATAATGCTGACATTGTGTCGCAGTGCACTCCCAAAAATCACAGGAGAATCCATCATGGGGAGTACGCTCTCCATGTGACACTTCCTTAGAAAGTCCTAACTTTTTTGCCCCTTATGTGGAACATTGTGAAAAAGACATGCCTTCAGCAAACACACCCAGAATGAGTGTTGGAGAGACGGGGCATTATCATCAGGATTTTGGTGTGCCCCTATCTGACTTTTGCACGGGAACTGGNGGGGTGGGGGAAGAGGAAAAGGAGAGGGGAGAGAGTCTTTGCCTCTGTTTCTTCTTTATTATGTCCAGAGCGAATCGTGTACTTAAGCCGTTGTGTATTACAGTTGTAATTTAGTGTCCAGTTTTAGTTTACCATAGTGTATCAGTGTCGCAAAATTGCGACTTAGCTGTATCCGGAATTTACGTCATTAAAGAGGCCTTAAAGGGCAGTTAACTTGACATGGCTGTGGTATACACAAAGTGTTACGCCAATTGTTAAGATTTAGATCTTCATTGATGTTGGAGGTTTCATGTGGAGAAGTTTAACACTTACATTCAAGTGTTGATGGGCACAAAGCATTACACACCACATTGCCTACTGTAATTTTGATGAAAAACTTGCCGTCTATCTCACAGCTTTGAAAAAGATTATTCATTTGAACCCGGAGTACTCCTGAATGAAAGCGTTCATGCTGTTCAGTTCAGTCACTCCTTTGAACGCAAAGACGTCTTTTGATTGAACACGTATAATTTTGTCCCTGCTGCTACTACAGCAAGAACGACTGACTACTGACACAGTTCAGTCTGACCTAGATTAGTTCGACAGCGGGTGCGGTCTGCCGCAGACCAGATCTTGGCTTGAACCGGCATCAATATTGTGTGTGTGATGTTATATTATGTGTATAGTCATAATCTAGTTTCCTTGCATCAATACAATATTTACGACATTGTGTTTATAGGCCTAAAGGCAGTCTACTTTCTTTCCTTTCTCCATTTGAAAATCAACACGTCTTTGTATGCGTATGATGTCATATTATTCCAGAAAACAGGTCACGTGTAAACATTTGCAACATGTTGCGCATAATTTCAGCCGGTTCTTATGACAAATATGACTAAGATCAAAAGGTTGTAAAAATTTTATGGCGATTTCTATGTCATCGTGCTAGCAAAATAAAAACAAAAAGTGGTGGGTTGATACCTGAATTTTTAGATATCGCGTTACTCAGGTTTCGTGAATATCACTGCTAGTTCTGTATTGATTCTAACTCAGTACAGGCGAAACACTTTGATCCAAATTTTGCTACCCTTCAATACTTTCAATACTGCTGCAAAGCCAGACAATCGAAATTAAATTATTGGTCATCGCTTACATCGAAAGTACTGACAGGAAATGGTTTCGAAACTACAGATCTCGAATTTTGATATTGACATCGATATTGTTGATTATCTAAAGTATCGATATTCGGAAACGATACGGCCTGTTACGATACGGCCTGTTACTGCGAGAAAGTCAGATGTTGTGATGTTCCCTCCCATAGTTCATTTTTTGTAGACTACGACCGTATGCGCCATCACGGATAATCGGTCGTTTACTGTCAGTGTAGCCCCAAACAACACATTCCCACCCACTTACACATTCAGTCTGTTAGTTCCGTTAGGTTTTTATTACTGTTCTGCCTTTGGACACTTTACCCTCGCATACACACCCAGATTAGGAGCCTGACATCAAATTGTCGCCTGACGTCCGGGTCGAGTTGTGGTATGGACTATGGGAACGAAGAAGAAGATCTCTCCTTTTCCCCAGAGTGAGTGTTTTAAAACATGATTCTCTACACTTGCTCTTAGCCGGTCTAAGATGACCTGAGCAAAGAAACACACGTGCATTGGAACGTCTGCCTATTGACACGTTGCTTGTGGCCATTGATTGACGCAGTTTACATTAGAGAAAATAGTTCCCAGATAATAATAGGCTGTAGACTGCCTGGTCTGCCTAGGTCGATTAACCATGCAGATTATAGATTTGAAGGTGACCGTTTTTCGGCTGGCCCGGCCTGGCTGGGCCTTTTGTGGCCCACAGAGGAAATGTCAATAGTCGTAAACTTAAGACACTCAGGCCAGGTGCGAACTACCGTTCGAGTATCAATAGGCTAATTGGTTAATCACTTTTCTATTCATGGGGGGCAGAGACGTGTTGAGAGTTGATGCAAATGCAGCCCAATGCATTCAGTCGAAACAGACCCTTCGAAATTTGGGGATGATCGGAATTTAACCGGAAGACAAAAAGAATAGTGGGAGAGAAGAAATGAAAGAAAGGAAATTGGAAGAAGAAATGAGGAAATATGTACAGTGGGTGTCGAAGAGGGCTAGATGGAAGCCAGGCCCTCATAATACAGAACGGGACTGCATTGAGATTGGGGAGGGAAGGAGAGTAATAGATGGGTTACCCCCAGTTTAAAGATCAGGAAAATCGCTTCAGGTGTTGAAGGTACTTTCAGACAAAGGTCATGGAAAAGGCAGCGAGGGCTGGTTGGCAAAGTCATGGTGCCATAAAAACACGTTCTTTCATTGAGAGTCAAGCACACTTTGTCTTAGAACGTGAAAGACACCTTGAAACTTACACGTAGCTGTCCTGAGGACAAGCAAGACTACTGTCACCTGGGTCACACATTTCGATTCTGTATTGATAGCGTAATACACTTACTATGCACCGCCCATAAGACAGTGCATTTGAACTGCAGAATGTTTAGAATATGAGCAGTTCAGTCTATCACAGTTATTGTTAACTTCAGTTTATCTGCAGAAGACCTGACTCAGACTGGATTTGTTGACACATTAACATTGTGTCTCTACTTAAAAAGGGGTCTGTCTTGACTCGTCAGTGCATCGGGTGCAAACGACTTACCTGTTTCGTTGCGTTTTCTTTTCTGTCTGTGGTCTGTGCCCTGTCCAACATTTGGAAACTGGATATGTACTTAACCGCTTGTTTGTTGCATGTTTACTTTCCACAGTGACCGAAGTCAGTCGACGCCATTCATTACTTTAGCTTTGTGGCGGTGGTTGTGTGAGATGCGACTTAATTTACCATCTGTTCTTGTCACACTCTGAAAAGCAATGAAAAATTCGCCTTACCTGCCTCCAGTTACCTTTCTAATGTATAATAGCAAAGAGTGTCTTTGATGACACGATATTTGAGAACTTCCGCAATAACGATGGGATCTCTTACCATCGTACGAATTACATTAACTCTGCATGTTGAGCGCGACTAAAGGTGCATTCAGCACCGATGCAATAATATAATTCTTACGATGTTAAGAGATCCCATCGTTAGTGCGCAAGCTGTCAAATATTAACTTCTGTTCGCTCACAAAAGTTCGGTAAGTCAATTATGGTCGATTTATTGACAACTAGCAGTATACTTAGATATTCAGATGGTTTTTAATTTCGGGTTCGGATTTCTAATGAACCGATATGGCAGAAAGGCGTTTCTGGTGTTACCATCGTATTGCACGGTACTTATAAACTAAATATGAGTTCATAGCTGGTTCACGTTTAGCATGATCGTATGTCAGGAAAAGCCACATGTGGACTTGAAAATGAACGTTGTCAAGCATTTATATTATCTTCAATATAATCACGTTGCCTGACTTAGTGATGGTCTACAGTTTTGTTTATCTGTAGAAATGGATACATAGTTGGAGAGGAAGTTCTTTGCTTGATCTTTTAGGCATGTCGGAAAGCAAGAATAGAGGGGATGAGGATAAAAAAAAAACTGGAAGTGGGCAGAGGGGGATTGGGGG
>JAWQUT010000022.1:3092778-3118915 GCA_033807755.1 Ellobium chinense
AAACCCCAATCCCTTTTCCATCCTCAAAACAATGACTGTGTCTCTAGGTCTCACTGGCTTTCTTGTTATAATATTATACTATGGAATACATGCAATAACACTCAGATATAAAGATACAGATATAAGGAAATAGTTGTTTGAATAGTCCATGTTCATTTCATGATTCTTCCGTTCATGGCAGATCATCCATAACCCTCTAGCTTTTTGAGCCCATGTGAATTGCATTTTCATGTGTGTGTGAATGGATGGATGAAATTTGGTACAGACAAATTAATAAAAAAAAAAAAATTTTTTTTTCATTTATGCAGGTCACGGAGACATCAACGCCAGGGCATGTGTGACTGGCAAGCCCATTCCCCAGGGTGGCATTCATGGCAGAATATCAGCCACAGGCAGGGTGAGTTGGCATGTATAAATGCAGGAGAATCACACTGAACTACAAATGAAGAATTGACAAAGACAGATTACGAGTCTGAAACAAACATCTAACATGCACAAAAGCACACAATAACAGTTCACAGCCCATACTGAAGAGTAGAAAGTGTTAGGGCAGGACAGGGTGTAAGGGCCCTGAGCGGAGTTGAGCTCCAGATACAGATTAGGTTATCTAACTGAGAGCACCAGAGACCTGGGACCTTAACCTGGATTGATGTAAGTAAACTGCAAAGCTGATGCCGTTGCTACAGTCTTGTAGTGCTTTTCGATGCATTCTGTAATGGTGGACAGAACTTCAAAGACACACCGCCATAGGCCTAGAGGAAGATAACAGTAGTAATGCAGTAGAGTAACTGTAAGCAGGAGATAAAAAGAGGAGAAGGAGGCAGAGAGACGGAAAAAGCAAGTGAGGGCTAATGCAAGTGAAAGGGTAAGATAAATACTAGGATCACCTTCTTACTATATTTTCTTTCTCAACAGGGTGTGTATCATGGAATCCAGAACTTCATCATGGAGGCCAGTTACATGAGCCTCGTGGGCCTCACCCCAGGCTTTGGGGACAAGACATTCATCCTCCAGGTTTGATAAAACTTTTGTTTGGACACCAACATATTTGTTTACCTCTTCGATCATAGCATAACTGTTGTGATTCACCCATATCGTCAACTTAGTCGCTAATTCTATAAGTGACAAAGAAAATAGAAGCAGTTATTGTATTAAATGATGATTATGTAGCATCCTATACATAGAACCCTACAGGACATCAGATTTCACACTCCTTTTGAGCTGTAGATCACAGCTATCAATCATCACATTCTAAGGCCTATATGTGACTGCTTCACTAGACTTTTGTGTCTCGAACCTGGTATGAAGATTGCGGATAAGAAAACAAAGCTTTCAAATGATTTGGATCCCATTAATAAAAACTCTGATGCGATCTATGCAAACTTTATTTTGAAATTTATAGAACTGACTAGTTAAAGCTGACATATTTCGGTTCAAGCTTTTGTTGTTTTTTTTTATAATGAAGTTTGAGAATTTTATTTTGTGATGGAAATAGCATGCTAATCAGCCATGACAGATCTTGCTTATTTGTACCAAAAGATTTCAATGGTATTGTATTTTATTGTTTGTGGTATCACTTTTCCCTATTTTCTTATTTTTACCTGTTTTTAATTTTTTGGGGGGACTCTTACTAAGTTTGAGAATTTTATTTCACAATGGGAATAATGTGTTAAAGTAGCAGTATTAGATCTTGCTTACTTGCACTAAATGATTTACCAACTGTATTGTGATGATAGATATTTTGTTGTTTGTGGTGTCATTTTTTTTTTCAAGTTTCTAATTTTTACCTTATTTTCATTCGTTCTTAACACCCAGGGTTTCGGTAATGTAGGTCTGCACAGCATGAGGTACCTGACCAGAGCAGGGGCCAAGTGCATTGGAGTAATGGAGTACGATGGAAGTATATTCAACCCCAAGGATGGCATCAGTGCCAGGGAGCTGGAGGACTACAAGATTGTGAGTCCCATTTTGGATTGATATACATGTATAAAGTTCATTGTGCATTATTTGTACTGTAAATTGTGTCTTGGCATCAGGATACAATAAAACTTGTTCATAATGGCCACATGAGAAATTTATTGGGGTCATCACTGAGAGATAAACTGCTGCTAAAGATAGCATAGCCATACAGTACATCAGTTTATGGAAGAAAGCCTTCTCTCAGACTGTCTATGCTCTCCAGGCTTTCATTGTAATGAGACTGTAATAAACTTAGGATTGATGAGGTAGAAGGGGAAGGGGGCACTACTTTAATTAATGTTGAAGTCAACAACTTCAACAGGTTTAACATAACAAAGCAGACATGTAATTTGATTTTGTGTTAATCAGTCATGCGTTCTGTGAATCATCAGTTGGCTCTCCTGCTTTTACTTCCCATGGATTTTGTTTGTGTTGGGGATACTACTGTTTTTTTACATCATGGTCAATCTAAAAAAAGTTACCATATCAAATCAGACATGTAATTGGATTGATAGTCATATATTCTCTGTGAGTCATCATCATGACTCCTGCTTTTAGTTCTCAAAAGATTTGTCTTGATTGAATAATCCCTCTTCATATGTCATTGCCAGACCCTCAGTTTGTCCCGTCCTTCACATCCTCCTTTCATAATATAATGATGATGCCATCATTTCACATTAGTTTTGACAAAATTCTATTCAATCAAAAACTTCCAATCTCTGAGAGGTTAAAGTAATGGGGGTGGAAAATAGAAAGGTTTGGTATTCCATGAAAAGTGTTGAGTTAGAAATATTTAATAAACTTTGCTGTGACTGCAGATCAGCATTTGAAAGCCTGTGAGAATGGTACAGTATATTCTTTTCCCTTAGATATGTAGTCTCAGAGAGACATTGTTTTATTGTTATTTGCTTAATCTTTTAGGAGCATGGAACAATAGTTGGCTTCCCCAATGCTGAGCCATATTACGACAACTTGCTGTATGAGAAGTGTGACATCCTGGTGCCTGCAGCCAGTGAGCAGCAAATCACCAAGGAGAATGCAGACAAAATCCAAGCCAAGGTAACATAGTTTCCATGCTGATGTACCAAGTCCTGCGCCCTACAAGGGAACCCAGAGTAAAATTATTGTACAACAGAACCTTGATATAAAGTATGTTTTGGTACATGGAAAAAAATGTGTTTATTATTCAAGTTATACTAAGCAAAAAATAGCTTTCTTTTTCCATTTGAGACATTGTCACAGAACATTTACAACTGATAATGGCAACTGAGAGCCCAGATCTGGTTTCTTCCTGAAACTCAGTGCCACAAAACTGAGGATGTTGTACATCATTTGTTTCATCTATTCTAACAGGAAATTATAGGCATAACTGGGGTACTTGTTATCAGGTAATGCATATTTGCGAAACGTGAGGTCTAGTTATTCCATGGAAAAGCGAGGAAAAGGTATTCATAGCAATGGAGGTGGGAGTCTTCAAGCACACAAAGATAGCAATGAGTGTCCTGGCCTGTGAGTGGTATGTGCTATATTTATGTCTTTGCCTCATTCATTAGCATACATTCTTGCCACACCCTTTTCAGACGACAAAAAGTTCAACTTACAAATTTACACCGTAGAAGGTGGCTGCCATTGCTGCCGAGCTCCCACACCTGTTGTAACCTAACAAATTCCACCTATTCTTACCAATGCCTAAGTTCCACCAGTCTCCTTGCTGGGATCCTACGGCGGACCAAACACACATATCCCAGGAATCAAGAAGGATCACCATAGGTGGTCATCTTTTCTTGGCAGTATACAAGGGGGTCAGTTTAGGTCAGCAGTGAAAGGGTTAAGCATTTAATGCCAGAGACAGCCACATCTGTTTATCACGTGATTAAATATTCTCCACAGATCATTGCTGAAGGTGCTAATGGGCCCACAACCATGGCTGCAGATGAGATACTGCTGAAGAAAAATGTTCTCATTATTCCAGTAAGTTGCCACAGCACCAAGATAATGGAATGGTAGATCCTATTGATGTGAGAGCTGCTTATGTTGATACTGTCTGAAGTGACCCATGCCATAAAAACTTAAAGGCATCTTACGTCTACAAAAGAAACAATATTACAAATCACTTTATTTGCAGGGATGCCAATCTTCTGAGAATTTTTGGAACTCTGAGAATATTAGTTGTTCTAAGAATGTTGTCCAAGATCTGTCCAAGAATCTGAGGTGACTCTTGGGAAAAAAAGACATTTTGAGATTCGAAATTTTACTGGAAGTTTCAGTACAGCCACCATATTGAAAGATTTGTGGATGTATAAATGTGACTACATTTAGTTATTTATACAGGAGTGTAATGCTGATATAGGAGTAACCATTCATACATGAAAATTGTTATGTCTTTTATTTTTAACTACACACCAACAGGATCTGTACATTAACGCTGGTGGTGTGACTGTCTCTTACTTTGAGTGGCTGAAGAATCTGAACCACGTCAGCTACGGCCGTCTGACCTTCAAGTATGAGAGAGACTCCAACTTCTACTTGCTAGGTATGGTCATATTTACAGGTAGTTACACATCTGCTTGAATGATTTAGCTGGAAGAACAAGAAAGATCTCTAGTGCCAGTTATACTGTATGGCAGTAGTTTCTCCCACAAGTGAACCAGCTGTTTGTTAACTCGTCATGTTCAGAGACATCACCTGGCATTGACACTCTAAAAGTTCCAACAGGTACCTTGAGTGGGTACTATCTTTGTTTTCATATGGTTTAAATGCACATTTTGACAAGCTTTTATACCGTGGTTAGGGCTTTAATGTACTGTCTGTGGTTCTCAGATTTTGCAGTTTTCACATTTCCTGACCACTGTGCCTTTGTATTTCAGAGAGTGTGCAGAGATCTTTAGAGCGCAAGTTTGGCAAGAATGGAGGAAAAATCCCTATTGTTCCCAGCGAAGAGTTTGAGAAGAGAATAGCTGTAAGTTGTTGCTTTGCTTATTCTTTTTTTGTGCTCCTGAAATATTAGTTTAATTCATTTTATTTTTACAATAATGTTCACATTACCTTCTGGATAATCCATAATTTTTTATATCATGACTTCCTCATTGTATCCCCAGACTGTGCCTGGTCTCTACTAGACAGATGTTCATGGCACCATAATTTTATGTAGTGAAACTTAATAATAACACTTCACCAGCAATACTGCGCCCAGCTGTTCCCAAGTCAAGTATATACAGAGACTAGAAAAGTAACATGTGACTCTATTCTCATTGTTCATGTGTGAACATGCAGATTTCACATTTCGATGCTCAATCACTGATGTAAAAGGTGATAGTTCCTGGTCCTTGGCCTGTAAACACTGATGGAGATGATTTCACACGCATCATATGTCAGATCTTTATTTAAAAATGTGTGCAAGTGTTTGCCAAGTGCTCCTTAGCAGCCAGACTTTTGCTCTTCCAGTCATTTTAGAAAAGGCTTTTTTACCAGCAGAAGGAAGATGAGAAAGAGGATGGGGGGGAGAGGGGGGGGTGTAATGAGGAATGAGGTTAACCTGAAACAGCTCAGTTCCCGTTAAAACTGTGCCCAATTTAGATGGGTTCAGCTGTAATATTCCACTTGTTGACTATTCAGAATCAGGGGCAATTGTAAATTTCACTCTGTTTTCTGACCCATCCTTCTCTCTTCCTTTTTAAGGGTGCATCAGAGAAGGACATTGTGCACTCTGGCTTGGAACAAACCATGGAGAAATCTGCCAGGGTAAGTTGTATATGTATACTGATGGGAGATACATTTGATGATCACAATTCTCAAGGCCTTCAGTCAGTATCCCTGCTACATAAATTGTCCTTGTATGAGCTTGTATCAGCACATTTTGACTTAAAAAGAGGTTAATTCCATCTCCAAAGCACAACCTTCTCAGAAAATCCTAGTTGTTTTTATCCCCATGTGAAGCATTTTGGATAACACTCTCTAAAGTTGGTCCAAAGGATAGATATTTTAACCAGGATTTCACCATTATAATTTTATCTTAATCATTGTTCTGATTTTTTTGTCTCCCAGCTCATCATGAGAACTGCCATGGAGTACAACCTGGGATTGGACATCCGCACAGCTGCCTACATGACAGCCATTGAGAAGATCTTTGATGTATACCAGGAGGCTGGTCTGACCTTTACATAAGCAAGGGATGGAAAACAGATGCGATCTTGATTTGATGGGTAGAGAGGATGGGAGAGAGTGCATTGTGCATCTATCCTTTTGAAAGGAAAACTCATAATGAATGTGAAGACAGGCAAGCGTCAGAAGTGTCAAATTATCAAACACAGCTGTTGGAGTTTGCTTTATCACTTCACTCTGTTTTCAGAATTTTTATTACCATCCTGTCTCATCCAATCATTATATCAAGATTCAATGAATGATTCTGATAGAAAACATACAAATCATTATCCGTTTAGAATTCGTTGGCACTCATATTTTGTGATGGTTTCAGTTGTTTCTTTTGGACCACTCTTTATGTTCGTATTCACTCTACTAGCTGCTGAGAACAGAATTGAGCTTTCGGCATGTAAACATAGGATGTTGTTGTGACAGGTTATTTACAATTAAAGGTAAGATGTACAAATTGTTTGGAGTTCATTTACACTTTTAAATGCACGGGATAAAGACATTGTGGAACAGTCAGATGACATTGCCATACTTTATGTAAAATCTGCATTATCTTTGAAAGGAGTAACTTATAGAATGTTTGTCAGCCTCTTTCTCTGTGTAGTTAACCAGGACTGATTGATTTGTACTAAAAAACTTAATCAATTTGTTTCCTTCAAACAATGTATGATGTTACATTTTTCAGATCTAAAATGTGTTGTTATTATTATTGTATTTATGTTTATGTCATTGTATCATATACATTGTCTGAAATCTAGACTGAAGAGAGCTACAGTTTGTAAATCTGTGACCTATGGTGTCCGCTCGACAGTGGACATGCTTCTCATAAGCACTACAAGTCACTAAAGCTGAAGAAAAAGTTGTGCTATGGAAAAATTGTGCAAGCACTTGGAACTCATGAGTATAATTTATATCGAGTCATTATGTATCCGAGGTCAGATTCTGCATAGTGCATAAACAATGACAAGTAGTGAATTTGAACTTATTCCAAACAGAGGATTCGTTGCCTCTTTCCTGGAATTTCAGGAACTCCAGACAATCTCTCTAAAGTTGGTAATATTCTCCTGGAAACTTTGCCATGGAAATACTTGCAAGTGTTTGTGGCTGAAACGGCCAACATTGTCATAAAAATTGAACCTACTGTGCACTATTGTACTCCAGAAGAAATGGTAGTATTGCCATAGAATGAGTCTGAATTTTGGCCTGAATCCAGCAAACATCCCAATGAGTCATGATGTCCCAGTTAAAATTTTGTTGATAGATCTGGAAGTATTTATTATCAAGGAAACCTTCTGTCGCCTGATTTTATACTTCATCATTTTTGCATGGTGAAATGGCTGAGCTCATGTTTGATAGTATTTCTACATCTTTGGGAGGAAGTACATAGTCTAGGGCAGACTTTGCCACCAATTCAAATGGTTTACCATGTTATTCTCCTGTGTCATGTGAGATTGGAACCTCAGCAACCTTTTGCTATAGGCATCACTTTCTCTTCTCGGAAGTTACGCATTTGCCTGCAGTTGATGTGACTATAGAAATGGTTGCCCAGTGAATGACCAAGATTGAAAATGGACCTGTATGTGAACACTGTTGATGAGTGCTTCATGCAGAAACCAGAGACATGTTTTGTCCTTTACTATGTTTTAGTTTATGTTATTGTTTAGTTTATCTGTTATGCAATCTAGCCATAGCTATTATTTTTTTTTCCTTTTTGAGATTTTACTCTACACACTTGTAATCCATCCCATTGTCCCCAATATTCAGCTTCCCGCCTGTTTTATCTGCCACATCTTAACCTACAAAGAATGAAATCATGTAAGTGCAATTTGAATCATGAATAGAAGAAACACGGTGATCTTGTTTTCTCTCACACAGGTTTGATTATTGTATTAAGAATTTGTTAGATTGCAGGGCTGAAGGAAGATTGCAAGATATGTTAAGTGCCAGCCAAGGTCAATGTTTTTATTCTAAAAATTCAATGTTTAATTTGGCAACATTAATTTGATGGTTTCGTTCTTCATGTATAGGTTGAGTTGTATCAGATTTGTTATTGTCTGTTTTCAGAGGTACAGCAGTGTACACATTTTATAATAATTACATTTCCCAGAGCATGAGAGAGGATGAACATACTCGAGAAAGGGATGTGTGTAAATGATGAATATATGGAAACATTCTCCACCTTATGTGTGCATTTAGAGGTAGCATGTTTGTATTTGCTACCATCTCCCTCATCTCCTGATATTAATACCACTCTGTGCTATTTCATTTTGTGGCATATCTCAGTGAAAGTAGGGCAACAGAACTAAAGGATCTCAGAGCATTCACATTCTTCATGTTCACCTGGGGTTCATCATTATAGCATTTGTTGCCCTATCTGCATTATGAGTCTCACCAGTCTACAGCTTTTTAAATACTGCTTTGAAATGTGTACAAGAAATGTTCCCAGTGAGGACATGTTTATTTCTGAATCTGCTACTCTCTGAGAGAACTTGTTGAATGTTTGAGTTTTCAAGTTTTCCTCTTGATTTAGAGACTTAAGATCTGAGATTTACATGATCTTCATCAGTCCATACTATTGAAACAATTGAATCTATATGCCCAACTCCCATCGACACATCCCTTACATTATGACGAATTACTGAGTGCGAAATGTTTCATGCATAGAAAATGAGGGAATTCATAGCAGATTAGAATGGGTCTGAGTTTCATTACCTCTCCTCCTGCTTCAAATAAATAATGTGATAAGTTTCACTGTTTGTCTTTTTTTTTTTAAAAATTCTGCTTTTTTCCTGTTTTTGTAGGGAGGGGGTGGTGTGTCAATACTTGAAGTTGAAGGCTCCATGACAAAATATACATACAAATTTCCACATCACAGAGCTGCCACTATATTTGTCCCCACAATATTTCTAAACCAGATTTCATCTTTGTAAAAAACACGCTTTGTATCAGGTCTCTTTTGCCACCACCACCCCAAAGATGAATAATGCATTTTGTTATGGAACCATCCACTTGTTACTGTCTCTCTGTTGTTATGCGAGGACAAATCATGACATGAAAGATGTACAATCATGAATTTTTAAAGTTTCTGAAGAGATGGCTTACAACACAAAACAGAAAGGTGAAAGTCCCTTTTAGGACTGATCCCACAAAGGACCAAGGGCAAGAGCAAAACAGAGTAAGATCATTTCTTTGAGGAGAATTATCAGTCAAAAAGAAAACACATGTGCATGATCTTATCCCTGTTCCTGTATTGATATGCAAATGCTTTAACACTTTGGCATCAGTGAACTGCAAATGAGACATTTTTTTCATTCAATTATGAAGAATTTATTATTTTAACAAATATTACAAAACATATTGTGAAACCACATATATCTATCACAAAATCCTAGACTTTGAAAACCCAGTTTCAACTCAATGGCAGTATTAATACATAAAGATGTCTACATTCAGCTGAAGTCACATTAACAAGGCTAAAATGAGAAATGGACACTCAAAAGATCTGAGGAATTCATCATGTTGATCTAATTTCTAAGAACCTGATACATAAAAATAATAAGATAAAACTAACTTCCGCCAACATAACTCTGTTTTTGAATATCTCACAAAGGTTGTGTTCTGGTTTGGTACATCTAAAAAGTGACCAGAGTTTGAAAACCAACCTTCAGGTATCACTCAAGACATGCACACATTTACAATTCAACACACTCTCTCTTGCATAGACATTTGCAATGTAAACCTTGGTACAAAATGCTAACTAAGCTACTACATACAGTAGAGAATGGTTAAACTGACCACAGCTGAAACAAAAGTACTGCTGAAATGGGAGGAAATAAGAAGCCCCACTTACTTTCCTCTTTACCTACTATATGGTTAAGCTGAAAGAGAAGATTGTCTAGGTTCAGTGCACACTGTTGTATGATACGCTAAAAGCCAATTCAACATTATGAGGGCAGAATTCTTGTAGAACAAGGATCTATATCAGCAATCTTGAGAAAAAGAACAAGGGTTAGGAGTAAATACTGTAGGAAGGTAGTTTTAATTTTTTTTTCACAAGGATCTAATTTTTGCCAGCCCCATTATGATGGTTTTAGGAGTGCAGATGTCTAGATTTCTAGTAATCCAGACTTATTGATGTTACACTGCTGATAAAGAAGATGAATACTTCTACAATAGTTTAGATTTGCACACAATTGACTACCTGAGGCTTGTGAATTATCCGAAGGTTAGAGTTGACGCGATAAATTCACAGTGACTCGTTAAAGATTCACTTACTAACAACAGTTGGATTCTGAGGCTTCGCTGTCTCAACCACACCTTGTTTAAACCGAACGCAAGTCTTTGGTCCCTGTGGATTGTGTTTTAACCATTGCCTACTGTACTTGATTCTTGCACAAAGAGCTTACTGATGGTGTCAGGCATCCTCGACACATCCCTTTTTTTCTTAAATTTATTCTGTAAAAGACCCATGTGCTATTAGGACTGGTTTGATGTTTGCTGACCAATAATATGTTGTCACTTGCATACCATCAGAACAAGGCCACGGGTGCAATACTGGCAGAATATATCGGGACACGGCCACAGCTCTGCATTTGCATCAACCAGGTTTCATTCCAGTCAGTTTCTTTAAGTTCGTTTGAAAGCAACAGTTCCAAGCTTTTGACATGACTTTGCTATAGCTGACTGTTGTATGTATCTGATAGGACATGCCCTCTATAGAATCGATCTAAGGAATGTCCATTGACATCATTTTGCTCCCTTTCTCTCTGCACTAACATTGACAGCTGTACCATATTCACTTTGCAACAGCCCCTTCTTCTTCATCCTCATCAGAATCTACTTCCTCATTCTTATAGCCTGGCACATAATCTTGAACCTTCACCAAGAACTCCTCTGGAGATGGGGGAGCCACAACCTTGATGGACTGTATGAATGGACCTGCAAAGACATTCAAATTTACATTTAAACAGTCAAATCACTGGGAGCGGATAATACCTTAACCACTCTACATCACCTTTCATCACTGTGGTGAGGGCCTGTTCAGTTTTTCAATATACAGTGTCCCTAGTAAGGTGAAGCTGGTACCATACTCCTAGGCACCTCCTCCACCACTTAGGAGATCATATAGTTTTATTGCACATAATGTTTTTACTTTCTGTTTGCATACTCAGATCATCAGGATTTATCCTAAAATCATTTTACATCAAATGCGATGTAAGATAGACAATGAACTTTTGATAATACAGAAAAATTCTCTGAGATTACTAGCTTTGCATCTAGTGTCACATTCATTTAAAATGAGGATGCAGTGGAAAACAGAGGTTGTTAAGTGTCAGTGAAGTAACTTTATCGATGATATGTCCTTGCAAAATTTTTTTTAAAAATTTACTTTTTTTTCAATAAGCTTCCAATGATTCCAATTAACATATTGTGGCCTCATGAGATTTTATACAAATTTTCAAAAACATCCGTAAATAGTGCATACTGGGAACAGCCAACATGAAATAAGAGTGAGCATGTGAACATTGTGATCACCGTAATGTGAAAAGGTTAAATATGGGAACTGCATGGGAAATGAGAGGGCTGCATTTCATTATTTTCACAGCTCCTTTGAAATGCCTTGACAATTTCATTGCCTAGCAGTGAGAATGACGATTTGTTCAGTCGAAGGGAAACAACTGCATCAAATAGTGTGCCTCTGAAATTACTAATGATCAGTTTTTATATTTCTATGAGACAGTGGTTTTCAAAGTGTGAGATCAGGAGGAATGATGAATTCTTATAATGCCAAATTTCAGGGACCATTACAGGACGCATGGCAAAACATTTATTAAACTTATCACTGCCACAATAGGAAGCCTTATTTACGAATGTAACATCAGATCTCTCATGCAATCAGTCTGCATCTAAGCTGTAATTACATACCTTTCCACAAAATGCTAATATTATGTACTGCCCATTCTTACCCAAAGCAACACTCCTCTGCTGACAGACACAATCAATGTAGGCCATGAAATTCTCAGACAGGTCTGCAGTTGGCTGCTCCAGCTTAAAAGAAAAAAAAAAGGTTTACGTAAATAGAATGTTGTTGGTAAGCCACTGATAACATAACTCCTAACGATAAAAATTACAAAACACCTCAACCTCTTGTCTGTAGTGAGAATGAATACATTTACCTAAGGGGCACTATGATTTGGTCCAATAATTCTGCCTCTATTAGTATTTTCTTCCTGGTATAACATGCTGGAAAATTCTGATTGAAATAAGTACCTATGTGTCATAATTGGATAAACAGTCAATTTCATCCACCATTTTGGATGCTGCTAACATTGTTAACTCAATGGTCAAGTGATTTAACCATTCACTCTGTCAGATTAAAAATCTGGACAGAATTAATGGCAAGAACAAAATGATTAACAACACTGCATCCATTCCTTCTCAGAGTGGACTCCAGTAATTTTCTATCATAACATACTGTGCAAGTGACCCATGTCTCTCATTTAAGTGAGTGGAATTCTCTCTTTGCCTAAATCCTACTGCTCACAGCCACAGAACAGCTTCTTTGGTTCCAGTTTTATAATACCGGACTTATGACAGTGATATAGTTTTCCAGACTATGACAGCCTTAAAGCTCTCCATAAGAAAACCAAAGTCTCAAAATAAAAAAAAAACCCAATCTGTGACAAGTGAATAAAATATGACTAACCCTATGATTTAAAGTGGTTGAAAAAGTTCAAAACAGCTTTCTCCGCAAACTCACCGAGTCCCAAGAAGCATGTAGATCATGGCAGAGAATGACTTGAGGATCAAATAATTAACACCCAGCTCCATCTATATTAGCCTCCAAAAGAATGAAGTGATGCTATTTTTATGATGGGATATCGAAAATATGACTTTGTTGTTGACCAATAAATGCTTACCAGTCCAAGCGGAACTTGCACGCGTCCAACAGCATCTGTGACTTTCTGAGACTCAAAGGTATATCCATAATAGAACAGGTCCCACATAATCTGTAAGTCAGGACCAACACTTCCTATTATGAGAACAAACAAAATACGTGTATAATATGGTTAAAATCAGTAGAATTGGGGTGATATTCAGTATGGAAAGGAATGGGCAGATAGCAATTTTAACTACACTGGCAGCTTGAACCATCATTGAGGCAGCATTTCAGTTTAATACTATGGAGCATATGGCGAGTCTTGAGAGAATGTCCCAAATGTCAGGCAATACTGTACAGCTAAAATCTTAGCCAGATGGTGTGACACAGTAAACCATATTCTTCACATGCTGACATGAGCAAAGTTTCAACCCTTAAAACATCCAAACTGGGTCATGTATACATTTTCAGGAATCAGTATGTTATAAACAAGAAATTTACAAGACACATAAACAGTTACCCAGGCTAGATCCAGAGAACACAAAAGCAATTCTCTCATATAAAGTCAAGGACTGAGAAGAGGAATATTTGTATTTGATCGCTGCGCCAGGTACTTATTAGCAAGAACCTTCCAAAATTGTGTCCCAGATAAATAAGCCTGGGCTACTGCTGTTACAATATATCATGACTACTACAAAATGTCAAGGGCTTTAAAACAGTACTCTCCCAAACACCATCTAATTTTTGCAATTTGCTAGATTCAGTGAGTATAGATGAACTGTTACTCATGAAATATGAATTTTGTTCACAAAGTTACTAAGTTTCTAAACCAATATATCTAAGGATGAATATGGGGATTACAAAAGTTGCCATAACACCATTGGACATAGGGAAGGACAGGAAAATACTGTGCTGCTACCACAAAAAATGTACTTTGCTTCACACCACCTGGGATTTGGCATTCTCTGATAAAACTATCTTGGGGGTAAGTTCACATTTGAAAATAATAAAAGGTTCTGAAATGTTGAAAATGACAACAAAAAAAGACAGCTTTTAGCACTTTTTAGTGAGACAAAAAGCATGACCAAAGCTGCATTTATTGTAGCCTTTCATACAAACTAATATAAAACAAGTATCTCCTGTTTTCAGAAATGCATGAGAGAGACTCACATGTCATAAAAATTTTGCAAATTTCCAGGGAGTAGGGATACATGATATCTTATTATCTAAGTTTCTCACAATCTGAGTAAACTTTTAGAAACTTTTTGACTGTTAAGGCTTTATCTCATATCACAAACTGCACAATAGAACATAAAAAGATGACACTTATAATGACACAGCAGTTGTTTACATACCCTTTGCCCTTTGCGGAAATTTATCCCTGAAGTGTGAACGGGCTGGCAATATCTCATTAGCACAGTCTGACGTGCACAGAACATGTTCAAAGTCCTTTGGGTTGATGACACCAGAAGTTATCTGATGAAGATGGCGATGATGTAGACACAGTGATGTTAATGGATTACAGCACATGTAATTTTGGAAAGGGAACCGAAGGTGTTGAATGAATTTCTAGTTGTTACTTGGAGATACATAGGCTTGACGGATAGCTAGGCCTTCACTGGTTATAGCAAAGAAAAAGACTGCCAGGAATTACCATATGTTGTCATCATCTTTGACTGACTGATTTGATATGATCTCCACATGCCTGGTCACCAATGGATGAGGAAAGCACAAACTGAGACAACAGCAGCTCATTTTTTCCTCTCTAGCACGTTTTTCTCTCTTGTTTGCACAACAGTTATTGTGTTAACGAAGGTTTCCTGAAATGGAAGGCTTTCCAAACGCACCTCACAGCCAAAAATGACTGAGGGGAGACTGAACCCCGAAAAGGAATTCCCCAGGAATCTCACATCCGTAACCAGAGTTTATGCTTACCATTAAGCTAACCCTAACCCTGACCTGAACTCTAACCTTAATGCCAGTCGATACAGGAGCAAGAGGTGTGAGTCCCATTCAGAATTCCTTCCCCTGAAATTTGTTATCAGGTCACTGAAAGTATTTTAATATGAATAAAGAGACCATCAGATAGGAATTTCTCTTAGTTCAGGTTAACAGAGATTTCCACTTAGGTGCTGTCATCTTAAGTGAACTCTACAGTACATTGTACAAGAAGACTGAGACATTACAAAATTATTTCAATAAAGGTAATTCACATTAGTCAATTTTCAATTGTAGGTACCCAGACGATTATCTTTAATTTCAATACAAGACAAAAACTTCGGTAGGCAGAGATTTTCATACTTGAAATTCCACAACAATCTTTTGTACAAGAACAGACTTCATATCTCACCATTTTGATGATCTCTTCTGGTGGGCCCGCATTCTTTGCACCAAGTGATGTAGCAAGATTCACAAGCTCCTCATTCTACAGATAAATAGAAAAAAGGGAATCTATCAACTTTCTCCAATTACTATAAAGGAGATGGTGGTGGTGGGGGGGGGGGGNGGGGGGGGGGGGATAAAACACGAAATTCAGTCCCCTACACCAACACAAAGAAAATTCCGAGATTTGACAGACTAATCTAAAAATAGTGTAGGGACTGAGTAACTATTTTGTAATCATCTGCCAAGTTTAACATGTATCCTTAAATGTTTCCTGCTAGATCGAGTGACCTACTTGCAAAATTCATAAAGAAAAGGGACCAGTATCCATCCAATCATTGTACAGAATGGCAGCTTCATAGGTAAAATGAGATAGCATAACTTTTTGTTGTCCTTACCACATTCTACTTTGTGCAAGTATAAACTTACTCGCTCAATAAGAATTAGATTTGTGAGCTTGCTGGTCTAATTTGCTCCTAATCTTATTAAAAGTTTGAAATACAACTGAATAAGTGTACTCGATTGATTGGTTCTACCACAGAAAAACACATTCTGTCATGGAAAATGATGCTTTTATATTTGGTGTATTTGAAGACATGCTGAGATACAAACCCACAAAGAAAAAATAAAGCAACATAATTGTGCCTGAGGGGAGAAAAATTTAAGAACTAGACTATAAGATACACTATTGGTATGATCTTTCACAAAATCTGACAAATTCTTCAAACTTAGAGGCCATCCTTTCCAACAGACAACAATCTTTCACAGCTGAAATTCTGTCCAATGAAGTTTGTGCCTATCAAATGGAAAGTTACCATGCTTGTTTTTTTCTAGCAGTAATTTATCACCTTATAATCACAGCACACCAGTCCAGCTAAGCCCAGATTAGGTCTGAAGTTGAACTGATAGATGAAATGTGCACAAGATACAAAAGAAGATGCTCTGTTGCTTTTAACTTTGCTTGATAATTCTGAGAAATGGTGCAAACTCGTGTGGCTTTTCTAAAGCATGGGAACACACTGTCCATTATGCTCCAGTACAAACTTCATTTGAGGCTAACAGAAAGAAAAGATGCTACATCAAAGTTGTACAAATCTTTGTGGTAACTTGCCTTACAGAACACCAGAATGTTTGGAGGTGATCCAAAAGGGAACTCATGTGGTAATCTTAATGTAAAGCGAATGTTGTTCATAAACTTGCCCTGAAAGAGACATGGTAGTATTAGATGTTACATAACACATCAGTCAGTATTTATCCATAAGTAATTTCCTTGACAACATCCATAAACATTCAATACACACTACTCAATGTACTTTCATTCAAGGATCATAAGGTAATCCTGTTGTCAGTTTCAGAGATGGCTGACAAATTCACTAATTTCAGCTACCCTAAACTAACTTGCATTCATTGCCCTGGAAGAGTTGAGCCACCATTTAGCCCACATAAGAACCGCAGCAGACTGCACAGACTAGAGAAACTACAGATCTAGAGTACTTCTTTCAACAGGAATTCCTTTGTCTGTCTCATGGACACGAATAAACAAAACACACAGATATGCATATTCCATATGCTAACTCAACACCACATACAAGCAGATGTGTCAAAGGCAAGGGTCAAGTTAAAAATAACCATTACATATGGTTAATACATATCATACTCATCCTGTCTGCTCATTCTTTAATCACTAGTTACTGCTACAGATGGTATTACCTCATAATTGACTGTTCTATCCAAGCTTTTGTAATTTCATGCATATAACACTAATCTTAGTAAATTTATAAAACACATTTCTGTGATGTAGGCACATCTGCTGAGACCAATGTTTCATGTGAGTTGTTGCCCCCACACAATTCTGCTACACATACCGGAAAAAGAGGGTGGGTACGTATCTAATATTAGCTATTACCAAACTGTTTCTGACATCAAGTAGGGTGGTAATATAGCAACACATACTACAAAATTAATGCAATGAATAAATACAAATCCTGTTACACTTACTTTTTTCTTAGTTGTGTAGTCAAGCTTCATGTCTGCAAATATCAAGCCTTTCATGTTGTTAAGCATAGCTGGCTGAGCAAAATCCTTGTGCCGGTCTATTGTTTCCTCAATTGAATATTGAGGTGGTGGATAGAATCTTCTAACCCAGACATTGTCAACTGGGGCCTCTGCTAATATAGTTTTCTCTTCGTCAACCTTTGATGTGACAGTCACGGTACTTTGAAATGAAAAGACAAAAATTATCTGACTGCAATAGAATTCAAGTAGCACTGTTTGTCCACTGCAATAACATGAGAAAGATGGGAAAAAAACACCACATTACTATTACATGATATTAACTCACTGCATCGTATCTTCCATTTTTCTTTGTCCTAATTTTACACATTTATTTTATTTGCCCATTGATTTAATGCAATGAATACTCTTGCACTAAAATACTACTTTCCATCTCCAATTTCTGCCAAAGACTTTCTAAAAGTTCCTTGCCTGTCTGTATGGCTAAGATTCAAGTATAACTGGTCACAAATATATAAATAGTGATAAACTTCTTTACTGACAGGAGCCTTGAAACAGACAGGAGAGGGATAAAAAAATATAGACTGAGATATAAATGAATGACTGTGGTCCAGGTGTTTATACCTTTTCCTTTGTTTCTTTGAAATGTATTTCTGATTCTTGTCAACTTGCACCTTCTCCTCCCTGACACGTGCTTTCTTATTTTTGAAGCGAAGCTGGATGGGTGAAACTGTAGGAGTTGCTAGCAGAGGCAGTATTGACTGTTGTAAAAGTTTTTGCCTCAGAGCACAAGAAAGAAAAGCCCTCATACCTGTGAATTTAAGACATAAAAGCATTCACTTTTATTATAATTGATCTATACCAACCCATACGGGATAGAACTCTGGTTTCTTTCACACATTTTCTCAGTAAACTCAGTAAGTAGCCAGCAGGGTTGGGCACGTTCACGAAAAATGGGGAACTATGTTCAGTGCGAAATTGGGGAACGGCGTTCCGTTCCCCGTTCAGCCGAGACTTTCAAATTCCATTCCGTTCACCCGTTCCACGATTGAGGAACTTAGTTCCGATCTCCGTTCGTTCTGTTTACTTTTCCTGCCGAAAATAGCACATTTCCGAAACAAATGATTTCACAAAGGGAAATAAGGATTTTGATGTTCAATGAATGTTACTATATGTGTGAGTATTTTTCATGGAGAAGTTCAGAGGCGCACACTGTTACTTGGTGATGCAGAGCATGCTACCAATTTACCATTCATCCCTTCCTTAATTGAACCCCCCCCCCCAAAAAAACCCCACCAGATTCACTAGCACAGGCGCAGAAGTTAATATTAACTGCCACCTGCCAATAATAACTGTGTAAGTGCAGTGTGCGTCATAAAAACAGAAAATTTGGAGCCCCTCCTCTTTCCAGAATTCACTGTAAATAGAGAGAATCTGGAGAAATTACATGTGCACATACTGTCTCATGATTTCTTAAAAATTTGAGAATTTATTTATGATTACACGGATCCTGCCGAAAAAAAATTGAAATCGTGATATATTCGAGACCATAAGGCAAGCATAAGTCACAATTTTGGACAAGAGTCAATATTAGAGTAAATCCTGGGATTATTCTTAAAGTCGCTGTATTTTGTTGCGTACAAGACAGGTATTTTTTAAAGGATCCTTGATAAGCAACACCACAATTACAATTGCAGAAATGGTTTTAATGGTAAAGAACAGCTTTGTAGACTCCATCAAAGAGACTCCATCAAAGAAGTCCTACAAGACGATGATGTCATGTGTATGAAAACCAGTGGACCGTCTACCTAACCCATTACCGCCCTCTGCTTTCTTCGTGTGTATCGTATTCCACCCCTAGTTGTCTACTGTCTAGTCCTCCGCCATTTTCACCTGCCCATCTACGTTACTCAATGAACCTTTATCTCGCTTTTGATAATTATTTATGCCTTTCAACTCGGTGTTCAGCTGTCAGTCACCACTCACAATACAGACCTCTCGATGGGCCTAGCGTTGTTTCGTGAGAGATGGAATTGAGGCGGTCAAGCCTCGTGACGCACTCCCGGATACTAGGTATCACCACGTCTTTATCAGTAAGGGGACACACTTCACTTGCGGTGAAAAGCGATAAGCCAGTCCTTGTTGTGTAATGCGGACTGCAAAAGCAGCTTTGTCTCGGTGGTCTTAATTACCTGACGCCATAAAAGGGCAGGAGTGATAAACTGGTCTTGCCGATTCGAAGAATGATCATTATGAAGTTGAACGAAGCTGGTGTCGGCAGTGCGGTGAGTGAGTAATTGGTCGCAGATATGTAAACGGAAATTGAACGGACTTGAAAAAGAACTAAGTTCCGATCCGTTCGCAAAAAATCACAAACTCCTTTCACGATCGCGTTCACAATGAAACAAAGAAACTCTGTTCGCGCCATTCACGAAACCGGAACTAAGTTCCGGAACTTAGTTCATATGAACGGAGTTCCACCCAACCCTGGTAACCAGTGGTGGAACAAATATATTGCGCACATGGGCAGAGTGAAATTTGGTACTCCCTCTGTTCTCTTTCTTCTAATCTGTTCTTTCTCTCTCTTGCTTTGTCCAGTTGTGACTGACATTTTCCATACTTTTATCACCACAGTAAAGCTGCCTTTGTAACATGCTGTTTCATGCAAGACAGGTATTCTAACCATGTGATTAAGAAAATAGAACAATTCTATTGTAACATTATAACAATAAAGAGGATTACAAATCTCACATTTACGCAAAGCCCACTTCCATGACTTCACATTACTACAAGAGTTGGATCATTCACTCTGGTACACCATGTAATCGCTGGTCTTGTGTAAGTAATGTGGATTACATGAATGGATCACATCAAAGATCAGTGCAAAAGTGCTTTAAAAGCAAGGGTTCTGATAATGGCATGCATGATGACACAAGATAAGCATGTTCACCTAAGGAAACATATGCAGCACTCAGCATTTAATGCTGCCACTGTCAAGACAAATCGGTGACGAAAGAACGAAATTGTGATTATTCGGGAGAACAATTTAACGATTTTTGTTTTTATCAAAGGCATTAACAATTTATTTTATTTGATACTTTAATATCTCAAAAACTACAAATAGCAACCCACAGAGCTTCTTCAAGGTTACAGAGGTATGCAAAAAAACTAAAACACAAAAATTGCAGTATTCGTCACTTTGAGAAAAATGTGACAACATTGATCGAGATCTAGATTAAATATATCTAGAGTCTCTAAGGTTCTCTGACTGTATTTGCAAGAATCTCACTCCACGTTGCAAACACGCAATTTTGTGCATACTCAGTGTGCACTTAAGTCCCCATCTTGCGCACATTTTGTCTCATATTTGTCTCCTTGACTGTTGTGTATAATATGAGGAGAACTCCATCCCATAAATACCGGAAGTACAATCAGAACTATTTTTATATGTTCCTTGTGGTCACATGACCTCAATTTTTTTCTGAACCACCGCCCCCTACTTCCGCTGAGTCACCGTACCCGTGCAAACAAAATAGCATATGCACTGTGTTGTAACCTGTCAACCTATGTATCACCACAATAGGATAACAGTGACCCTTGCAAAAAGGAGCACTAGTCGAGGTGAGCACAAAAAATACATTGCATCCATTCAATCACCTATCTACCCATGGGTCTCTCTCCCCTTGTGGTCCCTTCATAAACGGACGCTTGCAAGGTTGCATCTTTGTTAAGTCAAGACTAGAGCATCCGACAAGCGGAGTAGGTATTACAGTACAGTCAAGACGACTCAAGGCATGTATGAATATCAGAACAACCAGATAAATAACACCACGATACACCAATAACACAGCTGTCCTAGCTGGTAGTCATCAGATGGGTAAACCAGTGAGCCACTGCAAAGCATCAACTTCCTCATTCAACATGTGATCTAAACCCTAAACCAGAAATTCATGCATAAACTCCATAATATTGTGATCTTTTAAGACTAAACTAAAATAATTGAATTGGATTGAACTGTTGAAGATGTTTCTTCACAATCACATTCTCCTTATCGTGGTAGAGAACATTTTCACACAGCTCACATTGCAGGAAAGAAATCGTTAGGCCTAGAACCAGCTAGTTTGTCTGTGTGGCATATTACACAAATATTGACCAGCTAAAACGACTATCTGAAACAGTTGAGCCCCAAACATACTTCCAGATGACTTTCCAATGGACGCAGCCATCATTGCTATGCCGCAGATATTGACCTAAATGAGAAATTATAATAATTTAGAATCTTTACCTTACGCCATTAAAAATTTCAAAATATAATTTGAAAACGAAAAGAAGGCTAATTATTATTTAATAGTACGTCTAATAACATTGTATCGGACATAATATCAATTTTGACCTATGGCAGTGCATCAGCCATATTTTTTTTGGAGTAAAAGAATGAAGAGTTGACAGCTGACCGGTGACAATAGTAAACATTGCAGACATACGGTCCATTATCGTGCTTGCAGTTATAAATGACGGTCAGTATCTCAGCAAATGTGCTTCATTTTGCATAATTTTACAACTGCATATTATGCATTTATGTTCTGACATGCAGCTCTAGAATCTGATCTGGGTTATGTTTACCACTCAGCACTGCTCAATGCTGACATCACACTCACAGTGAGACTGAGATGTGTTGCATTGTTGCTGCTGTGATGTGAAAGGTTACCAGATTCAAACTTAGCTGTTATGCTTTTCCTTTTTGGTAACTATTCTGCATGTTTAGAAAATAGGTACGGACTGAATGTATCCTGAACAGAGTGAAAATTTATTTAGGATCCTCTGTTTTGCCATTGGACCAGTATTGGTTGTGCACTGGATAGAATAACCATATTGTCTGCAAATAAACTTAAATAGAATCTAATTTTTATCTAGATCCAATTGAAAACAAGTACTGCACTCTTTCAGACTCTGCTTGTGTGATGCTGCTTTTTGTTAGTTTTAAGCATGCTTCATCTAAGAGCCCTCCTGATGTTTACCGGCTATGACGGTTCATTGCCATATTGATCCAAATGCATAAGATATTCATATGCAGTTACATCCACCTCGATCGATATTATTCAGGGGAGGAATTCCGAATGTGTGCCAGAAAGATTTCCGCATGCAACACACCGAACCAACAACATACACTATCCCAAACCCTAATCCTAACCCTAACTCTACGAACCCTAACCCTAACCCTGATCCTGGGTTAGGGTTAGGGTTAGGGTATGTTGTTGGTTCGGTGTGTTGCATGCGGAAATCTTTCCGGCACACATGTGGAATTCCTCCCTTATTCAGTGATATTCATCTTGATATAACAAAGATGCAACCTTGGAAGCATCCATTTGCTGGGGATCTATTACTATATTAGAGGACCTGTATATTTTTTTACACTCGTCTCGACTATGTTCTTGTTTTTTTGGTGTGGTGTGTAAGTTGGCTGTTTACTACACATTTGTACATACATGGGGTACGATATATCAGTGGAAGTAAGGGACAGTGGCTCAGAAAAAAAAATTGCAGTCATATGACCATAAGAAACACATAAAGTAGGTATGGTTATGTTTCCGATATTACAGTAAGGAGGTAAACCTTCTCTTTACTGGTAAGGCAGCAGCCTTACCAGTAAAGAGAAGGTTTACCTAAGTAGACCTATTTGTTGAGATACCATTTACACTTCTGCTTATGAATTAATTTTGTCCACAATAGTAAATTCAGCACACATCTGTTAGATCTGTCAAATGTGTTGGCTGTATGTTCAAATAATATCATATTGTTAAAGCATGTGGCACCATGTAGTTGAATACTTTTGTGCCTGAATCCATTTTGTTTGACAGAACTTAAATAAAACACTTGTTTCACTTTCAGTATGTTATGATTACTATTTAGAATCTTTTAAGGAGTAAGTTTTACTGCTTTTCGGAGTGATGAAACATGTTTTATAATTGTAACATGCAGTAGTTCCAGTAATTGCAAGTTACCATGGATAGATTTCATGTCCGATATCACACACTATCAGTTTTGCTTAGCTGTTTTAGAGTAATATAAATTTTGTGCAGTTTTGAAACTGTGTAGATAAAAATAAAACTTACATGTAATGACTAAATTCGGCCCTTTACATGGTCACACATCCAATGTGAAGCCCATATTATATATGGACACCAGTAGTCAAGTTAAAGTAATCAAGAGGTTAAAACTTTCTTTTGTTTCCCTTTCTCTCTCTCTCACACTCTTGCTTGCTTACTGAGTAAATTACTTTCTGTTTGTATGCAGTTTGAAGGGTGATGTTATGTGTCTCAGATATGTTGATCATGGATTCAAGGGAAAATACAATATGTCCATGAAAGTGCCAATTCCACTGCCCCTTATCCATGCTACAGTAGTGCCTTTCAACTCAAGATCTTATTTGGTTGTTTCAAAAGGCGTCACATTGCCATGCAGCATCCTGTATTTTGATGTGTTGTTTTTTTTTTCAGAATTGTGTTTTACAATGCCAAAGGAAAAATATGAACCGCCCAATGAAAAACGGCAGCACAGGATTATGCAAAGACATGAGATAGCAGAAGGCAAACAGTCCAGATGGTCAGAGCTAGAGATATCAGGTGAGAGATACCATGGTTGTGAAAGAAAAACAGGGCAGCTTCAGTGCGGGGTGATGTTTTCTGTACAGCTGTAAATTTTATTCATCATTGGTTAGGTTTGCTTGTAAATATTTGAGTTCACACTTCAAATTTGTGACAGCGCTGGAAAAAAAATTCTCATATCACAGATAATAATATTTTATAGAAATTAATTAGAATATCAAATGGGAGTAATTTTGTAACACTGGGATTTGAATATAGAATATGAAAATGATTGAGCATATAACAGAACAAATGATTTAGTCTGTTTGTGAAATCTCTAAAAATCAATATAAAAAAAATGGTAACCTACATGTATCTCTTTTAGTTGCTAGCTTGCCTTCAGACATAAAAACTACACTGCACAACTACAGCATTTGTCACAACAGTCATTTTGTTTTTTTGTGTAGGAGGTGAGAGGACACTGGGATATGAGCTCTTTGTTATTCAAGTTAGGGAAATGAGATCTTTGGCTTGATTTTTGCATCATTGCTAATGTTACTGTTTTTCTTTTATATTTCATAAATTCGTCCAGGCTTTGTCCAGAACCTGAGTCTGAATCTGTGGAAGGTGGAATGGCTGACAGTTCTGTACCTGGACAACAACCACCTTTCACACCTACCCCCGCAGATTGGGAGCCTAGTCAATCTGGAGCACCTGGACGCCTCGCACAACTTCATCCACCATGTGCCTCCAGAGATTGGGGAGCTAGTCAACCTTCGGGAGTTGAAGCTCAGTTCAAACAGAATACAGGACCTGCCCTACGAGCTTGGCAAGTGTTTTCAGTTGCAGACGCTTGGTAAGTTATTGGTTTTTAACTGAAGAACATTTTACAAATGCTGAGAATGTGCACTCTCATTTAGAAAGGAGTTGGTACTGTATTGAGAGATGGATTTCTGTGTCAGTTCAAAACATGATTGAACGAACGACTTATGTCATTTAGTACTTTGTGTATCGCAGTTTTTTCGCAATAATTATCTTTCCAGTCCCAAAGAATTTCTTGTGATGTAAACTTGTAGTATAGCGAAGTCAGATATTTGCAGTGCTGGTATACTAAATCAGGTAAAATTATACACAGTAGTGTAACAGTTGTACTCAAAATGTTAACAATTAATAACAATATCAGGAGCAATTATCTTCACATTATTTCCTTTTATTTTAAAAACTTTCAGGGTACCCATAGAAACACTCAATAATTACCTGAGAATTGTGCATGCATTCAGTGCGTTTTGGAAAAATGCTTTGTAGTTTGAGAGTGGTGTATCTATTGAATGTCTTTTATACTTTCATATGAATGTTGTCAGTAATAATCAATCACTGTCATCAGCAACAGCTTCATTATACTTACCATCATAGTTATGTAACACACTTAATTGCAGAGGCTATAAGAATGACTGGTCTTGGAGGTGTGGTAAATGGCTTGAAAACATTATGCCTTTCCCCAGTAAAAGCTCTGAGGATGAATATTGCTGATCTGATCATCTTATATAAAAACAATACTTCATTTACTTTCTTGCATTTTTGTTTCAGATCTGTCCAATAATCCTCTAAATTTTGACATCAGCAAATACTACGCTGAAAGTACTGCTAAACTGCTATCAGTTCTCATGGACTCCTTGCATTGTAAGTACAAATAGATTAGAATTGTCATCTTAACCATATATACAGTAATGGATCTCAGTGAGACTGAGATCAGCCAGTGGGGTTGGTGTATTCTTCAAAGTTTTGGGGTTTTTTTGCCAAAGATGCTGCCAGGAGAGTATACTGGCTATATAAGAAAAACAACAAACTTCACTCAATTCAAAATTGAAGTTTGAAAATAACTTGATGAAATTTTGGGCACATTCACAGGCAGATCATCTATAATTGCTGCAGGCTTAATGACATAGGTGATATAGTTTTGTTACAGTGGAAAAATTAAATACTCATGTCAAGAAAAGACATGCTGTATGGACATTTAGCATACTTGTTAGAAATGTTGTGTTTGTTTTTTAACTGTGACATAAGTAAATCACCTAGGCACTGGAAATTTGCAACATTAACAGACAATATCCATTTGCTGAGGAGTGCCATATTTCTGTTGCATAAGATTTTAATTACTTGATTAAGTAAG
>JAWQUT010000022.1:3144638-3155034 GCA_033807755.1 Ellobium chinense
ACGACCAGGTCAACCAGCCTGGGTAATCGGACCAGCCCAGGTGCTCATGTTGTCTTTTTCATTTGCTGCTGGTTAACTTCTTTCATCGTTTTCACAAAGGGTCTGTCACTCAGGTGAGACTGGCTGTTCGGTTCGCTGGTACTCGTGACGCCTTGTGGTTATCTGATCAGATGGAGAAAAGAGATTGCTCTTCTCCTGAGCTCTTTCGCTTTGATAATGTATTGTTGTCTTTTGTAAACTGGCAGCAGGTGACTAGGTTGAGCGCCAGGAAGCAATCATGGGTGTAACACGCGGTATCTACGAAGGTCATAGACAACATGAAATATGTAAATTTTTGTCGACTGTCCAACTTCCATAAGATAGAATACTTTTTTTTTCCCAGTTTAGCGTCAGTCAAAGTTTAAACGCGGAATTCTAAGGTATGGATATTATGTGCATCTTATGCGGGCCACTACTGTCAAATGACCGACAGTTGTTTGCAATAGGAGGTATTATCAATTTTATCCCTATGCAGTGACCTCCTAATAGTACAGATATCATGTATCGTGTTATATTCACTGATATAATGTATGTGGTAGGCCAAAAAGCGAAGCTGTTCTGTGGTATTTATGTTTGTCTGCTGTAGGTTCGCCGTATTGTGTTTGTACGTGGAATTGTCCAAATAAAAGATGCCAACCCCAGCTTGTTATCCACGCTGAGTGCTGCATAATAATTGTTCAGTAATTATGGCGTAAGAGAAACTCCTTCTGAGGACGTCACGAGTGTGGAATGGAGCACATGTCATGTCCAGCATACCATGAATGCTAACTGCTAACATTTGTTAATTGTCATTAATAGTGGCATAACGAAGCAGCCTGCGTAAAACTCAATGTTCGAGACTGTCGAAAGGCCAGCTGGCATTAGAATGTGGTGGCAACAACATTACGCATGTCTGTGACATTTAGAAGTCTTCAGCACACACGTCATCTAAGCCGTGTCGTCGTGGAAGAGAGAGACCATAATATATATATATATATATATATATATATATATATATATATATATGTTCGGTGGAATAAAAGCTCTCTAATGTTGTGGCGGTTTGTTACGTCATTTTGATGATAAGACGAACAAAATGCACTCTCATGGCCATGGTGATGTCTTCATTGTGTGTTTGTAGTGTACCTCAGATTTAGCGGGTGTGGTTAGTGTTTACCACTGAGATGCTCGAGGAACATTTTTCTCTACCCTGCCCACTCTTATCTCCAGATATTTTTTGCTGGGCATGCCATTCACACAGAAATGAAAACGGTACAAAATGAAATGGTACGGTATCTCGTTAAATGCCCCTTGCGACAGGACCTTCTGATTATGACTAAGGATTGTTTTTCCAGAACTCATTGTCCAGTTTAAATGCTTACGTAATATGAGAAGTAATGCAAAAATAATTGCTCTAAACAAATACATTTTACTTACTGTAAAATGTCAGAACTCTCAAGGGAGTCTTAGATTTCAAGTTAAATTTGTTTTGAATGAATCAGTAGACAAAGAGTCTGTGAACATCCTAAATATTCATTTTTCAACGAAAGTGGAACTAATCAATTTTGGAGAACACTCTTAAGTGAATGGTCATGTGAAAGCTTTTATGGAATCAGCGAACACTGTCATTATAAAAAAAAAAATAAACAAATCAGCTATTACCCAATACCCGATCAGAAACCTGATCTTAAAAGCTTGCTGGATGCAGTCTTGCTGGAACGGTTGAGTTCCATAGTCTCAGCATATTACTGATCCATAAGTAACAAACAAAATATACAGTAAAATCCCGCTTAATTTCAGAGGCACGAAGGCTTAGAAATTGCAATTAAGCGGCGCGGTTTATTATCACCAAAGAAAAAACAACATAGGTTTAGTTTTGTGGACCAAGTTGTCATTAAGCGAAAAATGGGATTGAGCGTAACTGACCGTCGTTGGAAGATTCCCCTTCTGCAGCGCATGAAAATGGAAAGACATTTGTGGATATCCACATGGCATACAGTGGGAGGAGACGAGAAGCTCATTGACTGACATTGTGTTTCTTGTAGCTTTGGTTCAGCGATTGCTTAGAAAGACCAGTCTCGCCTAGACTTTTGACGAAATATCCTTTACTTTGATTATCACTATGGTCTTGTCCTTGTGACCAACTGCAGTACGTCCAGTGCGCTGCCATGAGGTATACTTGTGTGTGTGTGTGTGTGTGTGTGTGTGACAGAGAGAGAGAGAGAGAGCTCGCGCGAAACGTATTTTCAGTGCACTACTTTCTTGTAGTCCTGGGTATGTTGATAAGATGCGAATGAAACATTTTTATATTCGATGCGTGTATGCGTGCAAGCGTTTGTGGTGCATGGTATTCTCGTTGCACACGATACATTGGTAGGGTTAAATAATGAAAGCAGTCAGTTTGGTATTCGATTTGTCTGTGCGTACAAATATTTCTAGGGTAATGTATTCTCTTTGCACCGGATACATTGGTAGGGTGTACAGTAATGGATGCAGTCGGTTTGATATTCGATACATGTGTGCGTGCGAGTGTCTCCAAATAGGACACTGGATGCATTGGTATCGTGTAAATCAGTGAAACGGTTATTTTGGTATTCGATTCGTGTGTGTGTGCAGGTGTCTCAGGGTAATGTATTCACGTTGCACCAGATACATTTATAGAGCGTATAGCAATGAAAACTGCCAGTATGGTATTCGGTTCGTGTCGGCGTGCAAGTGTTTCCAGTGCATTGTATTCTCGTTGCACCGGATACATTGACAGGGTGTAGATTAATGAAAACACCCATTTTAGTTAATTCGCTCCGAAAATACATGGGAATGTAATACGATGGTCTGATAGAAGTACTCGTTAGAAGTCGCATCCTCTCCGTATTATTTTGCACGTCACTTCATCCTGTCCCGGTAGCTTCACCCTCCCATTTCCTTCCTGTCCTTACCGCATCCCGATGTCCACCATGTAACCCACATATGTGACACCTCGAGGGCAGGTGGACATTAATATTTTGAGGATCAGTGGCTTGACCTAGCGGGCAGTTGTACCAACATCATTTAGCCCTTTGTATTTAGTCTTATGCAATTTTTTTTCCTCTCTCAGTCTCTTTGTATTGGGGTACAGCAGAATGGGTCATGAGGCCTTGTGTTGCCTAGTGGTATAGAATTGTTAGGTGAATAGGTAGATCGATGAGTAAGTCCGGCTAACCCAGCTTGTCTTACGAAAGACAGGAGTGCAAAATGGTAAAGTATTATACAATGTTTTGTACCCTGTTGAGAGTGATGATTCTGATGGGGGCTCTTGCCGGCCTCTGATTTGCTTGTGTTATGATGGTTGTTGATTTGTACATAGATGGATGGATGGATGGATGGATGGATGGATGGAAAGCAGGTGGTCAGCAGGTGTTTGCGCCATGGTGCAGCCTATTGTTGTTTCGTGGCACACCAGCTCAACGCTGATTTCAGTAGAGTCCGACTCACAGAGACTTGCCAAAGTTTTGCATGCTAACAGGGTCTTGTGTTACCCTCTAACTCTGAATGATAATGGGCAATAACCAAGTAACAAAAGTGTCAGATTACTTCCCTTCAGTCTACATTGCTGACTCTGTCAGGAAGAGTTTATCTTTATGTATCAGTGAAGCTGCCCGTTCTTTAACGTGTTTTCATACCGCTGCAATCCATTCTTTGGCAGATCCAGGTGTTTTTGAAGTCGCAATACTCTATCTATCAACTTTGACAGTAAATTACAGTAACGCCTTTTTCGCACAAGTCCTGCCATTCCACACACACAGAAACCCCCAGCATTCTCCATTTAGTGTCTGTGTGTTTAGGGCCGAGAGAGAGAGATGATATTTGAAGGTCAAAAACAGCATGGGGTATACCTCTCAATGATTCTTCTAAATGAACTAGTTTCTTGTACATAATGCTCTTTTTCTTATTGCCATTTACACCTGTCATCATTTGCACAGATTTCCCTTAATGTCGGGACTTTTACTGTGAAAAGATGTTTTTGAACTCCCCTCCTTTCGAGGCACTGTTTTGAATCGCTTCACTTTTCTTTGCATTCACGAGAGCAATGTTTATTATTTGACCTGTGTGACCTCACTGAATGAAAGAAGGCTTTCTGACTTAAACGTGAATAAAGTGGAGAATTGGGTCAGTGCGCCATAGGACTCATAAGTTTATTTGAAAAAATTATACCTATCAATCATAAGTTAACCTAGATATCTCGCCGTGAACAAAGCTGTTACTTGGGGACTATTCGGCTGCGGCTCAGGCATGTAATAACCTTTTACTGCTCTGACACGAAGGTCTTTGTGTTTATTACCGTCAGTCATAAAGAATGTGAAGCTCGCGCGTGCCAAAACGTGTTCTCTGCGCTCGTATGTAGCACATTGTTGACACTAAGAGAGAGAGAGAGAGAGAGAGAGAGAGAGAGAGAGAGAGAGAGAGAGGAGGAGAGGGAGAGAGAGAGGGGAAGCAGAAAGAGAGAAAGGTCCCAGTGCATGGTTGACTATATGTATTATTCATCATTTATCCATCTTTCACACACCGTATCCATCTACAGTATCTTTTCATCTATCCATCGTTCTTAAGTCCGCTTATCCATCCATCCATTATTTGTCGAAGTATCGCCTGCCTGTCATATCGAGCTCATGAAACGGCCTGGCGAGAATCAGGGTGGAAACGTTAATGGTGGTTGTGACGTCATCATGCCTGCATGCCAACACGATCTTGCCTAGTAGACGGGTCCCACTATTGTCTTTTGTGTTGTATGACCTAATTTTCAGATAGTATACCGGCCTATATTCAAGACCCACATTTGACGTCAGTGGTGTTACGGCATATGGTGATCTTTCAGATATCTGTAAATGACATACAACAAAAGAATAAAGAAACCAAAAAAAAAAGAAATGCCGATAATAAGAGAAACCATGTCTTATTAATTTGTTTTAAAAATCTATACATTGCTTTTGTTGGTTCATGATTGTCCGATTGAATTTGTAGGGTTTTTTTTTTGTTTTGTCTAGGAAGGTTAGTATGTGAGAGAGGAGAGGGATGGGGAGGAGGGATTTTAGAAGTTTTAGAAATATCGAAAAAGAGGGTCTGAGAGGATAGAAGAGCGCAGGCCTGGTCTAAAATACTCAGATGTACGTCATGAATGGCGGCTTAGAAGTTTTGACAATGCTCAGATATTTTTTTTGTTCTTTTTTTAATAATATGGCGTTCTGTCAAGTGTGTTGAAAAAGGCGTATGTTGTTACGAATTTATCGCGAGAAAGTTGCACAGTATTCTTTTTTTTTTTTCCATTTTCTTAACGAGTTATCGCCTCGTAGTGAGAGTACCATCGCAGATTAGATTGTCCTCACTTAAGAACAGTTGTTACAGTCGTAAGCATTGAATATATGTAAAAAATGACAGTACTATATTATGTTTCAACGGACAGAGTATACTTGATCTGTAAAAAGGGTACTGCTCAAGAACAGTGTTATCATACCCAGTAAAGTAACTAACATAAAGAACATGTTCACTTCTCAAGCGCATGACAGCAGCCCCCTTTTTTTTAGCAGATAAAGTTGGAAACAAAAAGGGTATTCACGGACCTCTATAAGGGCTTAAACTATTCACTGGATGCCCAACGCCCATTTTAATGATACAGCCATTGAAGATGAGTATTCAGCGCTATATGTTCATGTGGGTTTTTTTTTGTTTTCACTACAACAGTTGAAGGGCTTGGGCACAAAAGTAAGAGTAAAAGGGCGTGGCTCTTTTGACACGTCTTGTCAGAGATTTGGTAATGACATAGGAACTGTTGAAGGTGTGAAAGGCTTGCGTAAAGATTATGGGTTTCGTTCGATATGTGGCAATAGATGTAGCACTTTTAACAGCTTCCCTACATCAAATCATTTTCTCATTTTAGAAGTGGAGGACAGTTTAAGTGGGGCGAGAATCCCATGGCTGTGTAAATGTACTTTTGATGTTTAGTTGATCCATTTTTTTTGCGTTAGATGCGATGAAAACTGCGTCTGAAAGAAATTTTGCGCATACACAAGGATGTTTTTGTTCGGGTATGTGCGCGCGAGCGTGTATGTGTGTGGTTTTTGTGCATATGTGTATGTGGGGAGGGAAGAAACAGGGAAAATGTGGGGTACTGAATGCACATTGTTGAACACACTGCGGAGAATGAACTTGTTATACTGCCCTACAATGTATATACTATATATAGAACCCTGTGACCTCTAACTCCATGCACTGGAAACACCAGCATGAACCGCGCAATATTCTGGATCCCTGTTTGCGTAATTTTTATATTCAAGTATACTAGTGCAACCGGGTGGAAAGGCAAGACTATTTCATCTTGGGGGAGGAATGTGAGCCCAGTCTGATAACTTTTTAGATCTTACATATTATCTAGGGAAGTATGTCATCATGGATTTTACCAAATTACTGTGAGATAATAGGATAGGACGGAAAAAAGTAATACTAGAAAATTTCCTGTCCCAACCGGAAATCGAACTCAGGGTCTCTCAGCTTGCGTCTGAACGTGCCACCCCTACACCACAGGGAGGCTAACTTCACAGCATTTTAATCCTTAAATCCTTACTGCCCGAATATTGTTGCCTACGGTCAACGTGTGAGCTTAGTGTTCATCCGTGAGCCTAAAAAAACTTCTCAGCTGCTCACTCTAAGAACTTTACAAACCTCATAAACTGGAAATGTGGACTTGTCTCCTGGAATCCGATTTTGCGAGCCCTCGCCATACAAGTAGCATTATACTGTGCATTTGTATACAGTTGGACCTGGTCATAGCGACCACCTATCGAGGCAACCTGGTCCAAAGCACGACCTTTCACTAACCATGTGTTTAACCTTCATAAGGCGACCACCTTTATAACGCTACCGGGACCACCCGTTCTCGTGTCCCAGAAACATTGTAGAACATAGAATGGAAAGACACTGTACAAGGCGACGGTCAATTGGCTTATCTTAAACGTTGTAAAGGTTATGCAAACAGCGAAGGACCGAGATCCTGTTTCCAGTTCCTATACTACGACTTTTGCCGGTTTATTTTTTTTTTGTTAGAATTTCCATACAGCAGCTCCAAGCCAATGACCGCATTTTTTTAATAAGCAACCAGAGGGGAAATATTCTTGATTTTTTTTTATATTTCGATGTAAAAAATCGACCTGCTTAAGGCGACTGCCTGTCTTAAGACAATCACTTTTATGGAGAAGAAAAAGTTGTGGCCTTAACCGGATGGCACTAGATTTATAACAATGGAAACCCTAACGAGATCACTCACAATCTCATTACGGACCACCCAGAAGCATTGGAAGTGGTGCTTAACTTGCTTCAAGGAGATTTGCTTTTTTAATATGTTTGTTTGGTTGGTTTTGTTTGTTTATTTGTTTGTTTGTTTGTTAAACTCGAAACGTTATCATTCGATTTTCATGAAACTTGATTGCAGAGTTAGGCTTGGCCTAATTCACAACTGAATCTTTCGGCTGAAGAACTTTAAGTTAACTCTTTTTCTAAAAGACATCATAACTTTTGACGGTTTCGGTCGTGTTACCAGTGACTGGACTTTGAACACTTGAGGCATATTGCTATGGGAGCCGGTACACGACGTCTCTTCACATCGTAACGTCTGAAAATATACTACGTCCGAATATTGGGGGAACACAGTCAAGTCGTGCCTTGGCGAATTGGTGGCATTAACTTCGTCCAGTTAGTAGTGAGAAAGAGGAGATATTGAAAATGTTCCGAGGAAGTGAAGTGAAGTGAAGTGAAATGATGTGATGTGATGTGCCGAGCCGGATCTGGGAGAAACATGCCCGAAAGCTGCTTCACTGTTGTCTTTCTCCTTCGACTTCCAAGAAACACGATGCAGAAACGTACCAATCAGTCTGCCAACTGTCATAATGATATTGAACACAGTCTTGTATGAGAAATCTTTTTTTTTTTTCTGAGGAAATACATTTATGGTTTTACTCCGATACAACTGAAGTACATTTTTTTTGTCCATTCATCATTCCAAGAACCGTACACAGATTGCCCTTTCCAAGAACCGCACACACATTTCACTTTTCAAGAACCGCACACACATTTCCCTTCAATCACTGTCAGAAACTAATTTTAAAAGAAGGGAATTCGAATGCTTCTTACTCTGCACAGTATGCTGTTGGTTGGTTGTTTTTTTTTTAGTTATTGTTAATAAAACCCATGTACTTATTCAGAACACAGAGCACATAATCCTAAGTAAATAAATATGTATCTGATATCTTTTGTTAGCAGCCTCCTGTCAAAGTAAAGATTACGAAGTATTAATAAAAGAAATCTGCAGAAACGTAAATTAATGAAAATATTCTCGACCTTTTCGTGAGAAGTATATTTTCAGCAAGTCAGGTTTGTGGACGGTAAACACCGCATACGTAACTTTTTTTTTTACCTATGCATACCGGAGATGTGCGACAATGCTGTTTATCATTTTTAGTCAAACTAGCAGGTAAAATACTGCAATTTGCAATGTGTCATGTCTCCGGCCGTCAGAGTTGTTTACCGTTGTTTATGTCCACATATTAATTAAGTCTATGATATATGTGAATTCATAGGCTCTCGTCTGTCTGTCTCTTTGTCTAGTAGGCGTTATTTATTAACTTTTACTTTTGTCAAGGTTAATGTCTCCCATGTAATTTATCCTTATTCATGTGACACTTTTAACCCCTAAAATACGCGGCTACCACCATAAATATCTGCACATCTAAAAGCTTCATTAATGGTAATGTATTGATCTTTGTTTTTTCACGCCGAAAGAAGCCCCATGCTTGTACAGAAATAGCTTCGGATCAGATCGGAAACCGCTCTTTTTTGGCCACGACGCGCAAAACTTGTTTTCTATACTTCATTGTTTTTCTTCGATTGATTTGGATGATTCCCAAGTTTTGTCTTCATTTCAAGACATGCCTTATTTGTATATTTTTGTTGCAATAACTTAATCTCTCTCTCTCTCTCTCTCTCTCTCTCTCTCTCTCTCTCTCTCTCTCTCTCATTCCTTCTCACTTTCTCTCTCTCTTCCTCTTACTTCCCTTTCTCTCTATCTCTGTCTCCTTTTTCTTGTCAGCATTCCCTGATTAATACCCATCTTCTTGTTCCATTCTTTAAACCTCTTTGTTCTAGTGTTATTTGTTCTAGTGTTCTTAAAATGTTCTTTGGTGGCGCAGATGCTCTATTTGGAACAACCTGTTGTTCTCCTGGGCAGGAGTGGAGATTTTATTTCATCTTGATTCGTCAAAATTTCCGTTACATCATTGACAGCGAAGTCAGTGACCCGGTGACCGGTCAGGTGTCACTGACAGAGGCGTTGACATTGACACTCATACGTTTTAACAGTGGGAGAAATTATGTACAGGGATTACTATTATTAACATTATTAGCCTTTCCATTGTGACAGCGCCTCGGCTTCACGCGACGCCATCATGGCTGTGATAAAACGAAAACTGGAGCATCGCTTTGGAAACTAGACTAGCTGCCGAAGACAACAATGACGATGACACATTGCATGTTTAAAATTCTTTGAAACTATTGTTGTCTAGTAAGGAAGTGCAGTCTATTTGGCATATCTGCACTCCGGATAATCACAACGTCTGTTTAATGGCAACACTTTACACACATAACAAAATGCTGTATTCCTTTAGAACGGTCACCGAGTAATCGCAGCTCCTTTTAATAGACACTGTTCCATGCCCCCGAGAAGCTGCGGTGAAACTGAGTTTACTGTTTCTTCATGCTAACAGTAACACACAACAAATGGCTATGTTTCTTTAGAACAGTCAGTGGGTAATCGCAACTCCTTTTAATAGCAACTTTTCCGTGCTCCCGAGGAGTTGAGGTGGCCTAATGCTCACTGAAGAATGAAAATGGCAGTGGAAAGATGAGAGGTTCCTAGTGATCTGGCGGGGAAAGAAAAATATGCCATTCTCTTCAGGAGGCATTTCTTGTATACTTTTCATGAGACGCCTTAACAGGATTTATTGTTGCTGTTATATAGTCATAAAAATAAATAGTCAAAGGACGTTGTCCTTTTGCAAAGCCAACTTCACTGGAGCATTGTCTTCCGAAACCAGATCTTCGAGACTTGCTGAGGGGGTGAGGGGGGAACGGATTATTAGGGAAGAGACGGAATTATAGAGGNGGGGGGGGGAAGATGGATAGATGTATGGACTCGATTTGTGCGGTGTGATAGTTCGGTACGAGGATACCAGATTGTTAATGGCATTATGTCTGCGAGAGCTTAAAATATATAACCAAATTACACGGGTAAGCATTTCGAAGCCGTATTATACTCTCTCTCTCTCTCTCTCTCTCTCTCTCTCTCTCTCTCTCTCTC
>JAWQUT010000022.1:3155045-3172028 GCA_033807755.1 Ellobium chinense
CTCTCTCTCTCTCTCTCTCTCCTCTCTCGCTCGCTCTCTGTCTGTGCGTGCGTGTGTGTGAGAGAGAGAGCGAGCGAGAAGGGAGATCAAATTGTAAACGCTCGCAAAACAACAGACGCGAACTTAAAAAGTTGGCAACACATCTCAGTGCCTTTGTGTAAAAACTATTGATACGCTTAGACTTGCCAAAGTCCCTTCAGACTTGCTTTGTTCGCTGCTTTGATCGCCAGCAAACATTTTATCAGGATGATCAGTAAGCGCATGCCATATAGGATGTGCGGAACTCTGCAGACTTTAACGTTAACACATTCTCATGAAGGCTTGTCAGCAGGAATGTCGGTATCCACAAGTCTTATCCCGGAAACCTGCAGTGCAGGGTGTCGTTCGCATGAAAGCATAATACAAATATAGACCAGGTAAATTGAAGTTGCGCACCTTGAGGTTCTGCACCATCTCTTCAGCATTTAATTGACGCACCGGAAATGCTTTCCCTTGACACACCCAAATGACAAAGGAAATGGGGTTTTTTTTGTATGTGCAGAAGACGCATTCACTGGAACGGAAATTCGATGGTTTCAGTTGCTAGACTACGACATAATAAAAACAGTACGAAAAAAGCCTTCATCCCAACCTTTTCTATATATTTCCAAGGACCAATACACTCTTTTTTTTTTTTCTTATCCCATTCCTTTTTATGGGCATCACGATGTTGATTAGTGACTTAGTAGTTATTTTCGTGTAAGTACAGGCTGTTGTATGACTAACTGAGACTTTCCATTTGTCATTTCTTTGAAGGGCTAATGGAATGATGATAATATGTTAGATTAATTTACCTTCACTTATAGTTTGTTATGCCAGTATTATCATTTGTCTTTTCCATGCAGTACATGTTAGTCCTTACACCTGCAATTCCTTACATGTAACATTCATTCTGTTGGGGTTTGTTACAGCCAGATTAGATGAAGAAAAAAGGTTATTGTTAGTTTTTTATTCTACAGCCCCTGCCCCAGTGGATCATGGGGTGGAATATACCCTCTTTCCCCGTCCTAGCGGCGCAACACTATCAAGCATGTTTTCGTTACCAATCCTTTAAATGATAATATAATTATATAGAACAATATCTAGAGATTATTGTGTATAGTGATCCAGACTCCACTGAAGACATTCTTTTCATGTTTCTCGTGTTGATTTTAGTTGTTGGTTGCTGGTCGTGCCGCCCAGTCTTGTTTTACAGCTTACGCTCACTGACTGGCTGCGTCCTTTATGGCAGTTTGCTTCTCCGGCTGATCATGAAACGGCAGTTTGTTTTATGGTTGTGTGGTGGCTCGTCCCATCATGAAACAGACAGGGCTTTAAGTTAACGCTGCGTCAAATCTCTACAAAATCTTTTTAACACGCCTCGTTGAAGATTATTTTTTTTCCTGCCTTTTGATGAGCTTGTGGACACTAAAGAAGTGTTTGACATGGTCAGTTACACCCCTGTGGAGTCCGCGAGGTTCCGGAAACTGTTGACAAGGGAAATGCTCATTTATGGCGTGGGCTCCACGACAAGTCTTCCCTAGTCCGGACACTGTCAAAGATCAAGTTTCAAAGTATATGTTGAAATAGAGAATGGGGAAAATGGAATTAGTTGAACTCATGATTTCTCGCTTCACTTTGTTGTCATTTGGGAATTCTCAGGGCAGAGCAGCGTCGCAGTAATCAGGAGGATCGTTATGTCGTTATGTGTGCATTGTTTTAGGTTCCACAATAATAGCGAATACAAGTGGAAAGTGAGAAATAATAGGATATTTCATTGTTGGTTTTGTTGTTGTTGTTGTTGTTGTTATCGTCGTCGTCGTTGTTGTTGTTGTTGTTATTGTTTGTATTAATTGATGCTTAATGCGCCGTCCAGCCCTTTGGCTGTTTTCAGCCTTACGCACCATCGAGAACTTGGGTTAAGAAAAACGTTTTTGCCACTGAGAAATTAACTGGGTTATTTTACAGAGAAAACAAATAGGTTTCACAGCTAGAGCGGGATCTTAACGGAAAAGGGATGTTAAGAGGCAGGCTATAGTAGAAAACTGCTGTATCGGCTCATTTTTAGCCATCTTTTCCCTTAACCAAGCCCTCTTCAAATCCGCGTTACGCCTGTGTAGAACGTGTTAGTGTCCGCCAGAAACTCTAATACGAAAAACGAAGAGATCTTTGCTATGCAAAAGCCATTGGTGCAGATTGTGAGAATGATATTGGCTAGATGCATGTTTAAAAAAAAATAGTCTTTAAACTATTGTGTTCAGAGCATTCGAATTTGGCTCCCTGCGACGGACAAAAAAAAAAAGAAATGTTTGGCATTAAATGGTTGAACCGATCCCGTTATTTTGATAGCTTCGTGCTGATTTGGAGTCCTCACTGCGGTTAAATAATCAGGATAGTTATTAATCGTGTGGATTTTTTTTTTTCATTTTTTACATACGCTGCGTGTGTTTGGTTGGGGGTATTACACATTAAAAGATGTCAGGGCGTCGACTGCCAATCCAAGTTATGAGGCCAACACTTTCATAGATTTCTCTCAATTCCCATCCACTTCAACCCAAAAGACCTTAGTAGTAGCTCAAACGAGCAGGCATCCTCTCCTCCTCTGCTTTTCCTCGGGACGCCTGTTACGTGGTAGACTCTTTCGGTGCAAAGCTGTCAATCATGCAGAGGAAAGTGATGAAGTAGGGAAGGATTAATGGGACATGTCATGATGAGCATTTTTTTCTTATTAATCGTCTTTGAAGATGGATTAAGTGGAGACTTTTGCAGTCATCTTGATGAGGTCAGCCTCTCTGGGGAAGAAAGAGAGCTAGAGGTAGAAAGCATGAAAGAGACTTGGATTTCTTGAGATCTTGTTTGCTTAGGTAGAAATTAAGCTTACTCTGCGGTGAATCATTGAAAATGTATCGATTGGTAATAAAATCGCTCCACATTATTATGGAGCAAGAGGTGATTGCGTCTCCTAGACTTACTGGACTTTAGTCAAAACTGTGGTAAGTTGTGAAAATAGGATAAATCGTGCTTCGGAATTCAACGTTTGCTTTATCTGCTCCTTACAGACAATTATTATATCAGTGTAAAAGTGTATGGGTTGTTTTACCTGTGACTTTCTTGGTTTTTTTATTGTTTGCATCCTTTCTAGTGGAGAGTTTTTAAATGTTAGGAAACATGCTATAAAATTGATCTTTAATCTTTATGTTCCCCAATCGTGTGCTCATTGCCCGTCCTTTCAAGAGCTTGTAAATTGTTTAAAGTATTAGTTACTGTAGTTTTTCCTTATTCTGAGGAAGATGGGAGCTTATATGTAATTTGGCTTATCATGTATGATGATGCCTTCTCTCTCTCTCTCTCCCTCTCTCTCTCTCTCATCAGCTTTTGCTTTGTCTTCTCTATGTTCCCTCTCTCTCTCTTTGTCCCTCCTCTCTTTCTCTCTCTCCCTCTCTCTCTCTCTCTCTCTCTCTCTCTCTCTCTCTCTCGCTTTCTCTCTCTTAGTGGAATTATTTTTTTTACTTTTTCTTCGGCCTCTTCACCTTACCCTACCTATATTCTGCATTCTTCACCCTCCTTTCTTATACGAATGTCTCCCATCTGTGTCCCATGTGAATCCTCTCTTTCTCTCTCCCTTGTGCTAATCCTGCTGCCCTCTTCCAACCCGTTTTGCGCCGATGCCGTTGCTACTAGCGCTAGTGCCAGCCACTGGCAGGCGGTTCAGTGGTGTTGTGATCACGTGACCCTATCGATCTCCATCCCTTCCCCCATGATGTCATCGCTTCCATTTCTGGTGACCCTGGCTCGTCCGCAGTAGCAACCAGTGGCGTATCGATATTTCTCGCTAGCGCCCAACTCTCCTCCTCTTCAGCCTGTCTTACTTCATCCTCGTCTCCCCCTCTGCTTTTGGCCTGGTTTGCCTGTGTGCTCCGAGGATCAGGTGGTGCTGCCTGCTGATGTGATGGCGCTGCTGTTGCTTTCCTTTTGCTAGCGCTTTCCCTCTTTTCCTAGTTCCTGATGCCTATACCTCGGAATTTCTCGACCTGAGAGCATGACTCACAAGTCCAGCTAGTCGATGGTGTAAGTAAAATCTTTGATTTATGGATGGAAAACTGATGTATGTTGTGGAGGATGGAAGTGCCCGTCAGTACCCGAGCTGTGCTGACAAGGGAAACACAGTTGGGTAGTCGGGGTCAGCGTCGTGGGTCTCACTAAGACAGACATCTACGATGTGTCCTCGTGCTGTCAACGTCAGTTCTAGCTTTTGATGCAGGTGAATATTTCTCAGTGATCGAAATTAGATTTAGGTTGCAAGCTCATCAGAACGTAGCTGGGAGGCAGGGAGGAACTGGGGTTGGGGAGATGAAAATAGGTTGCTACCACTTCCGTTCCAAATAATACTTGGGCATATGAAAAATGTCAAGAGACGCAAATAAGTCTAACACTACAGTAGAGTATTTATAAAAACGTTGGAGAGGAAACTACTAACGTATTCCTAAAATTCGCATTGAAGCCATTGCAGAGAGGGTGAATTTTAAAGTCTGTTGTGCAGTATGAGGTTACTTCCAGCACGTCATCGGTATTAGCTATGCGGATGACAGCTCCCATTGTTTGTTTAGAATTTTTGCATGTGCCTTCTCATGTTAAGGCGTTAACTGTTAATGTCTCTTATTAAGAGGACAGTCTGTTGCGAAATGCACGGTAATTTACTAGCTGTGCAAGAGCTGCAAACGGAAGATACCTGTTGCTCTGATGTTCAAATATTATGTTTACCTCGTTAAAGTTAGCGACTGTAATTTTATTCGGTAAATAGGTCACTCGCGCACGAAGTAATGTCACGTCGAAAAAAAAAAGGGGGTCAACAAAATTCTTTGGGATTAGGAAATCAGGTTAAGTTTGGGTTCAGGCAGGTCCTTATTTGGATAATTCATCTTGTTTTAGTACACTGGCATTAAGCAAAGTGTTGCTTTGGGTAAATGGTCATATTTGATGTGTACCTGAATGGTTGAAGATAAGCTAACGGCCCAGTCTTTGCATTAGGTAAATAGACAATAATCTTTTGCATGTCAGCAAATATCCTTTATTTAAAGAAGATTTTGTCGTTGATATTGATTTGTATATATAATATATGTATCTAAACTTTGTAGAAAATAATGTCTTTTCCTAAGCAGTCTAGTGGCACCATCAGGAAAACAGGTACCTCGATCAGCGCGAGTGCGAGAGAGCGTGCTTGGTTTATCGATTCCGCTGGCGCTGACCCCATTATTTTCTCGTCGAATGGCGTGCTCTTAATTTGGCACCTTCCTTCTTGTTTCGCATCTCATTACGAGTGTCATCCTTATCCACGTTTTGTGCTGGTTTTACATCAGCCTAGATGTGGTCTCCTTGTCTTGAGCTCAGATTTCCATGTTAAAAAGCTGTCGTACTGATGTGTTGGCGTCGGCATTGCCACTTATTAAAGCCGCTAATTTTGGATGAGACACCCGTTGCGTGGCTGGCTCCCTCCATCCACTGAGCTGTGTGTCACCCGAGCGGGGCTCCTGGGCGTGGGTGTTGTTTTTGTTGATAGTGATGTCCTCAGCTCTTCTCATCCCTGGGCGAGGCAGTGAGAGTTGCTTGAAAAGTGCGGAGGAGATCATCCGTCATCCTTGTCTGTCAGCATCTCAGCATCCTCCCTATCATTTTTTTTTTTGTTAATTTTCCTCCTGAACCTCATTCTTGTAAACGTCTGTGTCATCTGACCCCTGCTGTTTGCTGATGGCACAAAAAGGAATCCGCTTTTAACGTTAACCGACGCTTGATGGGCTGCTTGCGTCTCGATAACTCGGTTGTTTACGGGCATGTCGCCGTGAGTACATCAGATTTCCTATCGATTCTGTCATTTTGCTTGAGCTGGCTCCGGCTGGAGAACATACGGTTCGAGTTTGGCCAACGAAAATACAAATATTATGTGAGAATGACGTTGCGTCGCGACCCCCGACCACTCGAAGATGGGACAAGAATAATGGTTGAAGCGCTGTTTCTCGATAAAATGGCACAATAGCGTAAGAGTGTAGTGTGCAGAAGTAGGCTTTTTTTTTGTTTGCTTTAATAAAGTAAGTAAAGAGTATATAAGTATTTATGAGGCTTATATTTTTGTTTTGGTACACACTGCCCAAACTTTACCCTCCTCTGCCTACCTCCTCCACCCAATTTTTTTTTTTAAGCCGGCAGACATGCACTTCGGCTGTCGGGATAATTTTTATTCTTATTGGCTACTATGCTCTTTTTATTTACCTGTCAGTCAGTTGGTCCTTTGTCCGTTTGAATAAACTAGAGACTTGCGTGTCCTTCTTTAACAAATGGATAGTAATTATGATGGAAAGGGAAGCACCTAAACGAGCTCCTACTTCTCCATTCTACCCTCTAATCATACTGTGTGACTGATTCCAGATTCTTTCCGACCACGCCACCTCACAAACAACAACAACAACAGCAACAACAACAACAACAACAACAACAACAACAACAAACGCTTAAAAAGTTCCTTGAGCCTCGCCCACATCCAAGGCAATCTCTGTAATCCTGAGTACCAGAGTAATAGGCATGGCATGTTAATCCGGCACGAGCCAAATGAATGTATTCTGTGGTTAAGCTGTATCACCACTTTTTTTTAGGGGCTAATCTTCTTGTCATCCAGCAATGCACGCACGCACGCATGCTTACGATTTTTTTTTTCGAGACACGCCCACCAGGAGCATGCATGCAAGCATTGCACTCCTTGTAGCGCCTTTGTCAAGGTGTTGTTTGTTTTTTTACTTAAAGAGTTTTATTCGCCTCTTTATATTTGACAGACTTGGGTCAGAGACCCATCCCATGTCAGTCCTGACAATAATAATCGAAAAACTCGCGCTTTAATGTGGACATATATATTATGTACATGAGGTTTCACCAGTCTTCTAGTCATGGTACTCTGGAGTGAGCCTTTGTCAAGACTTAGATGCGTCGTTGAGAGAAGAGTATAGCAGAGTATCTGCAGTCTGCAGTTTGCGCCATAGATTGGGAACTTTCATTAAGAATGGCAAAAAGAATGCATGAATGAACCAGGAAGTAAGAACACAAATTAGAGAGTCGATCAAAATCATACGCGCAAAAAGTATCAAGGAGTCTGATCTTGCGGTTCTGAACCATTCACTTTGAACTTCTGCGGCTGACGTAATTCGCTTACCCCAAGTGTTTTATTGGTGTTTTTTTTTTTTTTTAGAAACATAGCAATCAAAAGCAAGCTGCATTTTTTTTTAAATTCATTATACTGACGAGATTTGACTGGTCCCTTTCGTCATTTGTAGATGTGTGCAATTGTGTATGAAGAAAGCATCAGCTATTGATGTCCTTATGTCATGCCTTGAGGAAGGGCTTCAGTTACTTTGATAAGCGTGCAGTACATGTCGCCGAAGGACATCAGTGGATAGACTTCTAGGCGCATGTAAACTGATCGCTCTAGCGAAAATGACTAGGGTTCGTCCTGCCATAGGAGTATCTGTTCTCCATTTCTTTCTAGGGAGATGTTCCGCCTTAGCTTTTTTTTGGATTCTCAGGTTCCTAAAATCTGTTCACATGATTAACATGATTTTAAATGCTAATCTGAATTCCCCCCTTAAAACGCCTGCTTTGCGTTTCTCGGTTCAGTTGCGGCCCGTTGCCAGTCTAGCGTGATATATACTCCCTGTTTGGATTTTATGATAAATCACAATAATGTATGTAAGTATTATACGTGTGGATGGCTCAGGCAAATGGCAGGTTTCAGGAAAGATGATAACAGTCTTTTTGACATTCCGATGTTTTTGTTAAAAAACACTTGATATAGACTATACTTAGATCCTTGCCGTAATGAAAAGCACAACCTTGTGCCGAAAGCAAAAACGTACTGTTTGCATGGTGGGTTTTGTTAATATAAATAATAGCACAGAGTCGTGTCAAGATATAACCAAATCTCTGTATCTGTCACTTTCAAACTTGCCAGGCACGAAAGTTTGCACTAGGAAGAAGGTTATGTATTGAATAGATCAGGCCCATGAGTAATTTAATTTTTGGCCACATGAATCCCCAAAATCCAGACCACAATCTAGCGGGTCAGGTTCGTGTAATGAAACGTATTTTCTATATTTCTGCATCAATTCTAATACAAAACCAGGATAAGATAGTTATTTATAGACCTGTAAAGTTTCATAGCAACATATTGAGTTGTTCTTGAGATTCCTTGATACATTCGTGCAAACAGACCTTACAGGCAGTGTGCGATGAAGCCTCCCCATAGAGTTACTAGAGGTAAAGTAGCGTATTTGGTTAATGCGAAGGGTCCCGGGTTCGAGTCTGCTGGCGGCAGGTTTTTCTTTGGGTTTGTTTGAGTGTGAAGGTATGGGAGAAAGAGATTGTGCGGGGGAGGGGAGAGGATAGGGTATGAATTGATCGTTAAAAACACGGTTATTGTATTGCCCATTTCCAACTAGTTATTGTCTGAGCTAAATAAACATGTTGTAATTGTTATTGTTCTGTGATTGTTGTTTTTTTTTCTTTATATGGTGTCCAAAGACACCTTCTTTTCGGCGACCTCACGTGGCATCAAAACTTCGTCTCTGACATACCAAGGCTGTTCTGAAAAAAAAAGACACTAAAAATTTACATAAATGAACCAGTCTGAGGATCTGTTAGCCTATGGAAATGTTCATTTTCCACAAGTCGTGAAGCAAACATCTGTCAGTTAATCTGATGTATCATGCTGTGGTCCACAGATGGTGGGCGGGCATGTAATAATCAGATTAATTTGTCACCTTGTGATGAATCGAGCCTGTGGGAGCCTTATTTGGAGTGCCAAGACCTCACCGTTGGTCTTCGTAACAGGACGATATTTTTCAGACATCAGATGCCTGCTTCACAATTAATGCCTCTGTCATTCTACCACCTGTCTGCAGTTATCGGGTAAACACACCTGCGCTCGCTTATGCGTATGGATGCACGCACGCTGGCAGCAACGTAACCACGTCCGCACATTATCGAGAGAGATAAAGGTTATTGAGTGGAGATTTAAGAATCCCAGGAGGGAAAACGTCTGGTTTTCAAAGTGCGATCTCATTTTGCCCCCCCCCCCCNAAAATCCCGCTTTCCACACACACAAAGCAAAAAAAAATAATTTTTAAAAAAACAACCCATCATTCCTACTCGCCTATTCATCAAGGCACCATCGATTGTTCTTAAGAACTACCGCATGGTCAGCTGATGGTACTCTCCACAAAACAAGAGCAATACCACTGACGGTCGCATACTTTTCACGCAAATTTGCAGATAATTAAAACCCACCCAGAATATTAGAAAAATGGGCTTATGATCGATTCATAAGCCATGGATCAAGAACAAACGAATACTGGCAATAACGCTGGAAGGAGAGAGAGAGAGAGGATGTGTTGAAGGTGAGCATGCACCGAAATGGACCACAAATGAATACTCTGGAAACCATTTAAAAGTTATTCATGGATGGCGATCATAATTATCCGAAGCGATAGAAAAGGTGGAAAATAAAAACCGAAAACCGAGAATATATTTTGCCGATTTAAAGCAGTGCAGTTGATGGAAAGCTGTGTTCCTCGGTGATTCACACAAAACATGAGAGATTGAGAAATCAGCCGCCCAACTTCACTGATACATTTCAAATTGCGAAGGGAGATCTAAATTATGTGACGACATTTCTGTTGTGTGAGAATAACCTTCCTCATCTCAGCAAGCTATTTTTAGCGGTCAAAAATTCAAACGAGTTGTCTCCGCTAGTGGCGACGTCGAGCTGAGCCCTCTGACGCCACGTACGACGTCACTCCATTTATGTGCCAGTCAAATTCGTCAGAAATGGCACTACATTCTTATGCGGCGCATTATTGTCGTGAAGGGAGATTACCCACACGGTCTTTAAACACTGGATGCAGCAGTAATTCAGGGCATCTCAGGGGATTCCCTGTGTTAAAAAAAAATGTGAAGATCTGATCAAATCTACTGTAATGATTCCAGATAGTGTTTTTCTCACATACTGTAATGATTCAAAATAGTGTTTTTCTCACATGCTGATAAATAAGGAAAGGAATCCTCATCAGTGTTTCTTTTTGAAGGACTGATCCCAACCTCAGTAGAGCCTCGCAATAAGTGCCTCGCTCTAAGCCCTTCTCTTTCTCTCTGGGATCAATCCAAACAAAAACAATGGCGAGGATTCCCTATTCCATCGACCCCGAAAGGAAAATTGGCTTGATTTGCAGTGAGCATGCACATATAGATATGCAGTAATTTAAGCTGTCTCCTTCTTCTGTTCATCTCAGTGGCAGGCATCCCGCATATGAATACGCAAATTCTAGAATCAGTGACTGCCGTAAATAGATGCCGGAGATCTCTCTCACTCGACGCAAAAAGTGTTACAGCGGTATAGTGTGTACAGGTTTGAGAAAGCAATCAATACATCTTTATTAAGTTACAAACAAGGAAACTTCCCGTGACGCCATCGCCTTACAAGAAGCGTCATCCCTCTTTGTCTCTACTATCGGTAGATGTACTTACGTCAGCCCAGAAGGTGTAAACTGTGTTGTAAATATAGCCAGTTGTTGACGATAGTAGTAGTCTGGAAGCGAGAGAAGGCACAGTGATGAGGATAGTGCCATTGGCTAATAATAATATGTCTCTGATATTTTGAATCATTAATTTTCCCATTCCGTCGTCTGATAAGACACCTTTCCGATAAGCTTAAAAAAAAAAAAATTCCATATGACTGAACTAGGCCAGCTAAAAAAAGCTTTTTCCACGTGGTTGAACTAGGAAAGCTANNCTCCCCTCCCCCTCCCCTCTCCTTTTTTTTAAAACTTGTATTTTCCTCGCAGCACTGTTTTCCAATCGCAACGTCTGTTTAGAGATACATCAATAAACATAACTCAAGCTATTCCTGCTTTCTTGCCTTACTCTCAAGCCATGATAAATACAGGATTGTTTGTATAGTCTGGCTTATTCGGAAAGATCCAGAGAGAGATGGACAGAGAAAGATAAAGAGAGAGGGAGAGAGAAAGACAGACAAAATGAAGGGCACTCGATTTCTTGCCTTCGCGAACCCACACCACCGCGTCATGAAACAAGACACCCAGGTCATGACCTTTGAACAACCATCAGCCGTCCCCCACCATATCTGAACTTAACTAAAGAATTTGTCTTCAATTTCGCACTTTAGAGGGCAACCAAAAAAAAAAAAATTAAAAAGGCGACTGGTTGTGCCAAATCATTTTCTGTCCACGAGCAGCAGGTGTTATGGGTGAAATTTAATGTTCCGGAGTGTTCTGACAGTAATTCTTCCTTCTTGAGTATTAATCCCCATGACGTCAGGAGGGTGGCGCGCATGTTTCCTGCACTCACGCGAATGGATTGGCCCATTAAGCGATGGAGCCCGGTCGTTGGGTGGCTCCAACACGTTTTTTTTTATCGGAAACCTGGGCAGAAAGCACGTCATACCTGACGCCTTTGCTCCTAGAGGAACCCTCGGCCTTTTGTTGTTTTTAAGTATCATACACTATAATATATAAGTAAGGCCTCGTGAAAAAAAAAAATGCCAGAAGATCGGTCCTTCACCCTTTACTGACGGGATCGCCTGCCATGGCCATCCTCCCCCTCCGCTCCCCTTCCCCGAATTTTACCGCATGTCCGGCTATCGCCCGCAGTGCTGGTATCATTGTGAAGAATATAGCTCTATTCCAAAAAAGAAACAAAAGAAATATAGCAAAACTATTTTCTTTGTGACGTCGATGTTGATTTTGACAGTTTCGCCCCTTGACATGGTATTTTAGAAGAAAGCAAAAAGTGCCGAGGCTGGTAATGTAAGGGTTAATATATCGGCGGTCTCAGGTGATTCAGGGCTTGAGTGTACGAATGGGCGATTGTATTTCGCTTTGTCATGCTTTTATTAGTATGTATATGAGATTCGAGACAGCGAAATCTTGCTTTCTCTCTCTCTCTCTCTCTCTCTCTCTCTCTCTCTCTCTCTCTCTCTCTCTCTCTCTGTCTCTCTCTCTCTCCCCCTCCCTCTCTCTCTCTCTCTCTGCCCCCCTCTTTCTCGCTCTCTCTCTCTCTCTCTGCCCCTCTCTTTCTCTTCTTTCATTTTACATCTGGGTTGATTGTGTAAAATGATTTTACTAAGCATGAGAAGGCTCCATTGTGGTATTTAGGGTCCTGTATTTGGCCAAGAGCCTAATGAAGTTCTATTCTATTCTATTCTATTCTATTCTATTCTATTCTTATTCTATTCTATTCTATTCTATTCTATTCTATTCTATTCTATTCTATTCTATTATTCTTTAAAACGCCAAGAAATGTGTTTTATGGTACCCTCTGCTTTTGTTTTTCATTTACTACCTAATAGAGCTTTGAAAACACAACACCCACACTTTTTTTCTTCTTCCTCTTTCTTTCCGCTTAAATATCCCAATAAACTTATTAAACTTGACAGATCATACATGGGGCCTGATGGACCAACCCTTTGCTCCACTTTCGTGTTAACAGAGAACATCTGAACCTAGCAAGCTACTCAGAAATTCTTGGTAACAGACAACATCCATTTGCTAATGCGTGCCAAACTTTAATATCATAAACTGATCTGTTGACGTTTAGCTCATGGGAGAACGAATATAAGCCATATGATTAACAAGCACAAACCCCTCGGTCTTCAGCAGGAGATAGTAGACGCCAAACACGGCCCTGATCTTGCGGGCACGCCTGAGCCTTGGGCCTTTGGGTATCTCTACTAGCGCATGGGTAGAATCAATATATTTTTTTCCCCCACATATCGGCCGATACTGCATTGTAATTGGCTCAGTTAGACTTTTACGAGTAACCATGGAGATAAGAAGGCGTTGGTGAGGCTTTACAGATCATGTCACTGCATCTGCAACATGTGTCTGAACAAAGCCAAAATCGAAGACAAAAGTGCTCCTCTTTCATCCCATCCCACCCGTCTACCCTAATCAACCAGACTCAGCCTACATTGTCTTTAACGACCGCAGGTGTTTGGGACGGACGTCATGGGATGCGGGGGGGAGGGGGGGAGGGGGGGAGNGGGGGGGGGGGGGGGGGGGGGGGAGCCATATGTCATGCTTCCAGTGTGGTTACTGCGTCACTGAACGAGAGTCAACAGTGTCGCAAGTTGACCCCTGTGGCGTGAATTGGTCTCTCTACTAGGACATGGCTATACGTTTTGAAAAAGTATGTTTGAAAAATATGTTATCCAATGCCAATAAGACCTTGACACTGGCCATAGTTTTTTTCATCCGTGGGTGACCGCCTTTTGTCTTTTCCCTTGACCGGGATTTTCATGAGGATGATCAAAGGTGCCGGGCTAAATCGTAACTGGGCAGCGCAGGGGCACGATTAGGCTTTGTAAGGATGGTCACCGTATTCACGTTTCATCAATGATGGTATCGATATTGATAAAACTAAGGTCGGCCTTACACATGAATTGACCATAGCCATTGTTCTTTTAAGGGTGTCACCCTGTATCATGTTTGAAAGAAAATCATAGCTTCTGAAGTTCATTCTAGTATTCATTTTTCTCGGAATTCTATCACTATCCGCGCGGCTAGCACTGGCTCATGACTTTGTAGTCATGGGTGTTATAGTTGCTACAGAACACAAGTGTTGAAAGTTTCAACAAGTACCGCATACTGTAGACCAGAAAGCCTTTCAACTAGACTAGGTAACTTACAACTGAACAGCGTCAACAAGCATGGACGAGATCTTTGTAGTTACCGTAATCGATTTTTACCGAAAAAAAATCGTCGAGTTACTGACCTCCCGTTTGTGAGATGGACGCCGGTCACGCTTTGTTGCCTTTAGACATAAACTGGACATTTCTCGGGGGTTTACACGGATTTTACAACAGCGGGAGGATTTTCTTGTTGTTTCACCCTGTTAGCTTGTAAAAGTTGGCCTAAGCCAAAGAAAAACAAAAAATAACCTGAAGGTCCATAAACACCTGTCTCAGGGTCATTCCATGGCCAGCTGGTCAGTTTCCATGAAAACACAAATAACTCAGTTGGGATCGTTCCATAGGAGTGTCTAGTCTGTTTCCAGGGCAACACAAACAGCTTCGTCACGATGATTCCATATTATGATTGTACAGTCAGTTTCCACACAATAAGAACGGCTGCCTGTGGGCAGTTGAATGGGATGGTCTACTAGTTCCATGAAAATAATGCTACAGTCTTGTTATAATCATTGTTCAAAGGGTCAAGGTTTACGAGTGTGTGGTATCCAGGCTGGTTCCTGCTCAGGGGAGTTCATATAGTTCAAAAGTTCTCAGCTCACTTAAGAGCATACAGTGCCGCCGGCATTAGCAAGCACTAACCGCTAGCATTCTGATAATATTTTTCATAACCTGTAACCAATGGTCCTGTTTACAGAAGAGGGGATAGAGGCAAATTTGAATACAATGCTTTCCCAAAACTCTTCCGTTATAGGAATATTGGCCAGCTTTCATGAAAATATATTTTTTTTCATGTTTTGGTGTCCAAGCGACCAGCATGAAAATGTTTTAATAACGTGAAAAGTGGGGCCTGGGAGAACTTGTTTTCTTACCCCTCCTTCGTAGAAGAATCAGATTTTTTCCCATACGGCTAAAATCGACAAAACAGATTTTCTGTCTATGTATTTTGTCGGGGAGAACATCAGAGTGGTATACCATTTTTTTTTTTATAATTATCAAAGTCTAGTTTTTGCTGTTATCAAAGAAGTGTAGAATTAATGGAAAGCAGGAAGGATATCAAAATATATGGCATGGGCTCGTCCTAGTCTTCAAAGCACGGCAGCGAAAATGGTGAAAATGGATGAGAAAAAATAATACACGTTCCCCGAGTGATAATTTAAAAAAAACAAAACCGAGATCAAAGTGGAGTAACCTCAAGTAAAATAGAAATTGAAGGGGGATTCTGAAACATTTACTGTTGGATATAATCTATAATTGTTGCAAGTTTCATAGGTTTAACTTTTATACTTTTGTCGTAAGCCGCAAAACAAAAACAAAAAAATCGGAAAAAAAAACAAAAACTTGCTGGACCGGTTTAATGTGTTCGACCTAGCAAGCTACTCAGACATTCGGGTTAACAGACAACATCTGGACCTAGCAAGGTACTCAGAAATTCTTGTTAACAGACAACACCCTTCTGCTAATGTGTGCCAAATTTTAATGGCATAAGCTTTTGAGTTATTGCCATTTATTAAACTTTAATAAAGTAAGGTAAATTTCTTTTCGGATCATCCAGTATACAATAATCAGCTCGTGTTTAAAAAGAATAGTGAGTGTGCGTGCTGGATAAGATAGTAACTCCAGGGGGGAAAAAAAGGAGGGGGGGGTGGAAATCTACCAGGTAAATAGACGAAAATGTGCAACAAATGATAATTCCAAACTGCTGACGCAGGAGGCTTGGAAGAAGGATTTCTGCCCTTCAGGACAGTACGCTGAATTTCGAAATATGATTACTAGACTACAGCCTGCGTGTAAGCCACTGATAAAGATGCGGTCTACATGGGTATTTGATTATTTTCTGCCTAGAGAAACATTATTAAATCGGCGTTCTTCTCAGGTTTTTGTCTCCCTGGTCGAAATGCCTGAAGATACAGCTTTTTAATGGATTTCACGCGGGCGAGGATAAACGAATCATTATTGTAATCAGTTTCGTTAAACGTGGTTGTGAGTTTTAGAATGCCCGTGCAAGTTGCCAGGATCATTGTCAGTTTACTCTCTCTCTCTCTCTCTCTCTCTCTCTCTTTCCTTCTCCCTCTCCCTCTCTGTCTCTCTCTCTCTCTCTCTCTCTCTCTCTCTCTCTCTCTCTCTCTCTCTCTCTTCCTTTCTGGCTGTAATCATCTCAGTTGTTTCTCACTCGCTCTTTTTTCTACCCTTCTTCCATTCTTGTTTGCACTGTGAATTCAGTCTCTCTTCCCCCCCCCCCCCCCCCCCCCCCCCCCNTCCGCCCCCTCCCTGTCTCTGTTTCGCCCGCATTGTTATCTTGTTCGTAAAATTCTTTCATGCATTTTCTCTTTCTCTTTTGCTCTTTCCTATTCCCGTTTGCTCATTATTTCTCTCTGGTTCTTTACTATTGTTCCTCTCCTGAGGTTTTCTTAGTTCATCTGTCTCAGTCCTTCTATCCCATCCTCTCTCACTCTTCCTGTCTCTCAGCTGAATGTTTCTCTCACTCTTCCTGTCTCTCAGCTGAATGTTTCTCTCACTCTTCTTGTCCCTCAGCTGAATGTGTCTATCACTATTTCTGTCTCTCAGCTGAATGTTTCTCTCACCTTTATAATAAACTCCGCACGTTCGATCTCATTGTTTTTTCCAGTTTTATTTCCCTCTTGCTGTCCAATTCTAGCATACACCGACAGTGATATATTGCTCACATTGCGCGCGCGCGCGGACATGCGCACACATCCCCCCCACACACACATACACACACACACACACACACANCACACACACACACACACACACACACACACACACACACACACACACACACACACACATCAAGCCAAACAAAAGTGGCACTGTTCTCATTGACGCCACCCATAATAATCCATTATAGTGACAGGGTTTGTGACAACGCCGGTTGCTAGGCTACCGACAATTGTGTACCTACCATAATATATAAATATATATTTATATAAGTAGAGGCTTTCGCACTTCATTTCACACCATCTGTACGTGTCCGAACCAACGCCGCGGCAACACTCTCTGCCGGAGGACTGGTAAGCCCCGGCGCTCATAAGTTATTCATCCCCGGTGTCCGCCGGAAAACGATTGACCAGGTTTACTTAACCCTCTAGTGCCCATCCCTATTTACAATGGCACAAAAAGTCCGAGCTCCAGTTTTTGGATCACTTCTGGATCCACTATGCTGGAACAAGCATCAAAATAATAATAATAATAATAATAATAAT
>JAWQUT010000022.1:3180758-3208258 GCA_033807755.1 Ellobium chinense
GGGGGGGGGGGGGGGGGGGGAGTAGGAGGATTATTCTTGATTTGACGTGAAAAGGAGGGGAGAAGGATGTGGGTAAGAGGGGAAGAACCCTTTCTATTCCCTGACAGGCTTCCTGAACCTTGACTTGTGGTTAGCCACAGTGATCTAGCTCCAGCTTTGTGTGGTGGTAGTTTTGGCTTATTTTGTCCATCTACCATATCAGGACCATTTTCCCCCAAAATTAGCTCAGTTGAAACAGTGTCGCCGCTTGCACTTTTCTGAAGGGGGAGGGAGAGAATTTATTCTTGATTTGATGTGCAAGAGGAAGGGAGGGGTTTGGGAGAGAGAGGGGAAACAGCTCTTCCTATTCCCTAACGGGCTTCCTGAACGTTGACTTGTGGTTGGCCACAGTGATCTAGCTCCAGCTTCGCGTGACTATAGTTTTGAATCTTTTTGTCCACCTACCATGTTGGCCCCATTCTCTCCCCCAAAAATGAGCCCACTTGAAACAGTGTCGCCGCCTGCATAATAATGCACAAGTGTCACCGCCCTTGTTTCTGTGTTCCTGTGTCTCAGGCCTAGCTGTCAGTAGGAACACGGTTCTTTCCAGTGGATTACACTGCTCGGTTAAGAATAGCATGTCTCCATGTTTAGCCCAACCTTCCCTGTTTCTCGTCATATTCAGTCTGTCAGGATGTCAGTCTGTTCTCTCTACCAGGCCTGCACTGTAGTAGTAGCAAGAACCTCTTAACCCTGCCCTGTTTGTCTTCTGTTTTCCACCACCAACCTCTTCCCCCACCTCCAGCCTAAATCTGTTCACAGTCCAAACAAAACAAAAAAAAAATCAGTTGCTGACATGCTGTAAAACGCTGCGAGAGGAATGCCAATGAGGACAAATCTTAAAGCTACGCCATATGATCGTAACTGTCGGAATGCCAACCCAACCTACAACAAAATGGCTTGATTCAGATGGATTTACTTTGATATTTCAAATACTAAACGTTGTTTTTTTTTAATGTCATTTTTTGTTACCGTAAGGTTCGGAGGGATAGTAAACCAGCGATCTGCAATTTTTTTTTTTTTGTTTCCTCAATGTTGTAACTCTGGCTNAGGGAATAGCGATTCGATGTGATGAGAGCAATTGAATTCAAATTAGGGAAGTGTCTCGTAAAACCACTCCTCTCCTTTGTTATCCCAAGCGGGCCTTTAAGTAAAATCAGCAATCCTTGATCATCATCCATGCCTCTTTTCTCTTTCTCCAACTTCTTTCAACGGTTTGCATTTTCTTTTCCCCACTTCCAGCGTTTCGCTTCTTCTTTCTCCCTTTTTCACGGTGGATCGCTTCTGTTTTTTTTTTTTCTTATCCTCTTTATAATGCTGCTGTCAGTTTTAGACTTTCACTGCCAGTTCCCACTGTGCCTCTCTACCCGTCGCGTTCCTTCCGAATTTGGCCTTCCCCTCCCATCGCTGTCTTTCAAAATTTCTTTCTGTGTCTTTCCCACCTAGTCGCTTCCCTCTAAATTTCTTCCTACGTCCTTATCTGCCTGGTCCTCCCTCTCTAGATTTCTTCCCGTGTTCCTATCTACTCATTCCTTTCCCTATCGCTCTCTACTCATTCCTCCCTCTCTACATTTCTTCCCATGTCGCTAATCTATCCATTCCTTCCTCTCTATATTTCTTCCCGTGTCGCTATCTACGCGTCTCTTCTCTCTAAAATTTCTTTGTGTATCGCTGTCTACCCATTCCTTCCTTTTTGAATTTCGTCCCGTGTCGCTGTCTACTTCCTCCTCTCTGGATTTCTTCCCATGTCGTTATCTACCCATTCTTTCCTTTCCAAATTTCTTTCCGTATCCCTCGCCTCTTCCTTCCTCCACACTTTTCCTTCTGTTAGTGAAATGGTTCCTGTATTCCTTTCTCCCCATTCTCCCTTTCTGAATGTCTGCCTTTCTGCCTCTCTACCTATCATTCTGTCTTCTCGAATTCCTCCATGATTTTCTTTTTCCATCCTCCTGTCCTTGAAACTCATGTGATCCATTTCACCGTCTTTCCTTCTCTGAATTATATGTCTTCGTAGAATTTCCCTCCCTGGGTTTTTGTACTGCTCATTCTCTCTCATGAAGCTTGGTTTTTCTTCTGTCTTTTTCTAATCTTTCTAGCCTTCCTCCTTCTGTCCATCTCAAAACACTACAGAAGTAACTAACTGTAACCCAGGAAATCAAAAGGGCCTGTTCGGCCGTCCTCCCCTGACGTGCCAGCACATTAGAGACAAGATGTTCTGACACGCGCCCGTCGGGCGTAATGTGTTACCAGCAGCGTTTTTTTACGTGCCCTGGTCGCTGTCTAACATTTCCTCTTTTGTGATGTCTCGCTGTCTTTTAGCCTGACGGCAAGGACGGACTTTTTTTTTGGTCCGCCCTCCATTATGGACTACAACATGTCTATACATGTGTAGGTAGTCTAGAAGGTAGGCTAGCCTTCCCAGGATAGCCCATGGCACAGGTACTGGAAATATTTCTTTGTCCATTTTTCAATGGTTTTATTTCAGCAGTCTCAAAGAAACGCCTGTATTTTTTTTTCTCAGTAACGTTACGACCTGCTTCGTGACTTACTCCTAGTGTGTGTGTGCGTGTTACTATCTTTGGTTCCAGTCATAATGTTAGTATTGTTCTGGCCAAAGTGTGGTGATCTTTCAGAGAAGTTAGTTGTCCTCTGTGGTAAGCATTTTCTCGTTTTGTAGTATTGTCATTCTTGTGGTTGTGGTTGCAGAAGACTTTTATTGCTGTAGACGAAGTCGCGCATGGTGATTGTTTTTGCCCTTCCATGTTTTTTTCTTAGTCTCGTTTGTGTTACTGTTGCTGTGGCCAATGGTATTGGACGCTGTTCCCAGATTTATTATCTTGAGTTTCTTTGCCCTACGAGGAGCTCATGAAACGATTACGTTGCATACAAATTGTCGTGAAAATTGCATGGTATAAAAATGTCAAAGTCTCATGTAGATCTTGCTTTGATGTTCCGGTAATTTACCAAAAGAACAACAACAAAAAACAAAAAAAACTTTTTAAAATATAAAATGCAGCTGCAGCTCTGTGGTCAAATACTATATGTGACTCAGTAAGAGGCGTGAAAGCACTTTACGTGTCCTTTCGATAACTACAGAGTGGAGGTGACACATGATATGGTAGTGTTAGGGGCTGGTCATATCTGTTGTCATGAGTGGTTGGGAGCAGATCATCTCTGACCGCATGTGTCTTGTAGCGCGCATCGTCCTTTACGCATAGACTAGATAGTGGTCTTTACGGCACCAAGATACAGCATATCACTGTCACACTAAAACGGTACATATTCTCCAGATGCTGTTTAGGGAGTGATCATAAGCGGATGATACCAGCTCCAGACAGTCGTAGACTCTGCAAGTTGGTTCTGTGACGTTTTATTACAGTCGACTCCGCTTAAATGCAATCGGGATAATCGCAACTTCCACCTAGTCACAATATTTCCCGCGGAAGAAAATGCCATAGCTCTATATAAAAGTTATATTAATCACAGCTCTTCGAAAGCACAGAAAAAGTTGCGATTATCCAGTGATTTTCCTGTGGAAATACACATAATATAACAAGTCTTTAGCGGATGTTGCGATTATCTGGATTGCAATTTAGCGAGATCGACTGTTGTATTGCATTGACTACATTAGGCATTAGAGCTACCTTTTGGACCCATATTATGTTCTCCGAAGATCACTTTGTGAGTCATTAGTTTGTATAATGCGTATCTTTGCATTGTCATGAGCATTATGTCATTACTGATTTCTCAGCAAAATATTACTGCGAAACAATGAATGCCTTTGACAAATTTATAGAAATTAAACAAGAATTTTGTGGAAGCAAAGAGCTGTTTTCACACAGAACCGCCCATTTCTCAAAACCAATCTTGGCAAGGATAAGCCCTTACGTCAGAAGATGATAGACATGCACATGCTTAAAAGTGAATGAAAGTAGAAGGACGCGTTACAGACTGCCTGCTGTGCAGTGCAAAAGCCAGTGTGTCTTTCACCCCAAGACGTTAGGCAGTGCTCTATGGTGCACTATAAAACGTCTTAGCTTGCACCTTAGTATGATGATATATTGTCCTCGCATCGTCTGTTAGTAGCACAGACAAAATTTTCTCCTTCCGCGTGGCTGTAATTTAAGCAATGTCACGGGGCTTGCGGTAGAGAGAGGACAGTCTGTCTGTATTGTCTACAAATTACGAAGTGTGTACGAAAGGTGTACTTTTGGCCTTGCGCTATGTTCAGTCTTAGCTGAGTTTATTAAGACAACAAGCTCTAGCATCCGTAGGCCTAACGTTTCACGTACGTTACAGGCTTAGCGTTTCAGATAATATAGTGGAATCTGCTTAATTTGAGCTTCAGGGGACTAAGGATATCTGTTCAGGTTCAAAGACTTCACTGTAGTCACTATATTGATGATAAAGATGGAACAAATCAGACTCAGAAAAAAAGTTTTCTTTTATAGAGAGTTTTCAGTTTAAGCGAACTCCACTTTATTTGGACTCCATTGCGTAATCGTGTCAGTGTCCGTGTATCTATTGCAGCGGATGGGATTTTGGAGCATAGAGTAACAGTGATTGATTACATAACACAGTGCACTGTGCCCACGTCGGTTCCGCTGTCGTGTAACTTACGTCAATAAGGTCATCCGATCGTTTGGTTCGTGTGTGAGTACGTGCGCTTTGAAAGCTTTGCCTGCCAGAGGATGTGTCAGTGTGTGTGTTTTACGTACGTACATTTGGGTATGAATTTCACTGTTGCTAACATTGCTGTGTGGGAGTGTCCAAGGAAGCTCGGAATGTGAGTAAGCAGGAATCCATGTCGTAACATCCGTGCGCATCAGACCAGCTGCGTGGTCAGATGATATGATACCATGTCAGTTCCCTCACTGTGGCCCCACCACCACCACCATCACCATCACCATCACCATCACCATCACCACCACCATTATCACTACCACAATCTCAGTGTGAGTTAGGGTTTTACAACGCGTAAATTTGTTTGTCTCATTTTTTTACTACTATCACAACATTCAGAATGATCTCAAATCACAGAATGGATTCTTTTCTAATTCATGTCACCTCTCGCTCTCCCCCTCCTCTCCCCTCCCTCTCCTCTCCCACCGTCCCCCCATTAAAAAATCGGTATTGCTTCCGAATGACAGGTGTTCTCTCTCTCTCTCTCTCTCTCTCTCTCTCTCTCTCTCTCACACACACACACACACACACACACACACACACAGAGAGAGAGAGAGAGAGAGAGAGAGAGAGAGAGAGAGGGAGGAAATAATCAGAACCTCCTGCTGTATTCTGTGTGTGTCCTCTGTCAAGTTTCAGGACCGCTAACTCGTTCGAGTGTCTGAAATGTGATATCTATACAACATTGGTGCGAGATATGTAAAAAAGTAAAAGCAAAAACTTTCCCTCTAATGTTACATTGTGGAACAGATGAGGACGAGAAATGGAGGAGAAAGTGCTGGAAAGTTCATGGTCGGTCACTGTCAAAGCGTTCCAGGGAGTCCGGTGTCGTCCTTTATCTTGCTGTGTTTTATTCAAGGCGTTTATTGGGTGACAAGCATGGTCAGCGCTTGAACCACAGTCTGTGCGTTTAGCCTCCAGTGCCTTTCCTTTCGTGATTGCTTGAGTATTACGAAATTGGACTATCTAGTCAGTGCTAGGCAGGCTTCGATACGATTTTTATGTATTGTTTTGGTAAGTATTTGTTGTAAAGTACTGTGGAATATAGTGATCTTCCTCGCAATTTAATGGGCTAAACATTTTTTTTTTAAAATTTTTGGCATTTTTTTCTTTTTTGGCATTCGTGGTCTCATCACGAAGTTGACCATGTATACGTGATGGCATGCTGCCGTCAGCTTTCAACAAAGGACTTGGATGGAACTGGATAGATTTATAAAAGTATGCAGGAAAATCAGGAGCTGTTTCGATTTGCGAGTAACTACAGCCCTCTGTTTTCTCTATACGAGGACATGCATACCCAGATGTTGCCACAAGGTTAACTGAAGCAGTGAAGCTCTGAGTTATGAGAATCTGCCTGAGTGGTTCATAGACATTTATCGGTTTCTGAACTGACCTAGACTTTGCAGATTTTTTTTTTTTTTTTTAAATTCAGTTTNGGGGGGGTTGGTTTGGTTTATCCCAGAGGGAGCAGCTGGTGTTCGAAAATTTCGATATCTAGTTCCATGGATATCAAAGTTTCATTTGTATTTTGCGCAGCGGTCTTGGTGCATTTTTTTTGCCAATATAGCTGATGCTTTGCAGATAATGCCATATGGACAGTGGTGATCTAAATTGCGAAGTCGTAATGACTCCATTAAGAGATTTCGTGTTGTAGCGAAGTCTCTGATATCCGCTTACTTTTTCAAACTTCATAGCATAAATGAGTATCTCTTGGAGGAAAAAAAACCATTTATGTTCCTCGAGTTGACGCCGTCGGTTTATGGGGGAAACATATGATCCTCCCATTGGTGAGATTTTGACCATTTGAAGCGAGTCAAAACAAGTCACATGTTATAGAACTACGTGTTGTTTTTAATCATTTGAAGCGAGTCAAAACAAATCACATGTTGTAGAACTACATGTTTTTTTTAATAATGCGCTGAGTGAAGACAATAGCATTGTTGTTCTTGTCTCACTTCCAGCAAGGTTATAAGCCCATGACATACAGTGTCAAGGCTGTTCGAGGGATTTCCGTGTGCAAGCTGGCATCGTCCATGTAACCTAATGTCTACTATTATTATCATCTGTTGGGACTAGTAGTTTTTGCATTTTTAAGTTGGCGTGCGCGTAAGCCAGATCTCGACTCAGTACTGCTCCGGTATGCTTTGCACGCCCCAAGTTTTTGTCAGCCAAAGTCTCAGTTGAAGATCCGCGACTTCCGCTACCGCTGTGACATCCATTCATTACGCGCATATGATTAATGTCCGNTGTAGGGATTTCATGTTGTAGCTAAGTCTGTGATATCCACTTACCTTTCCAAACTTCATTGCATAATTGAGTATCTCTTGGAGGAAAAAAAAAAACCAACCATTTATGTTCCTCGAGTTGACTCCGTCGGTTTATGGGGGAAACATATGATCATCCCAGTGGTCAGATTTTGACCACTTGAAGCGGGTCAAAACAAGTCACATGTTGTAAAACTATGTGTTTTTTTAAATAATCCGCTGAGTGAAGACCATAGCGTAGTTGTTCTTGTATCACTTCAGCAAGATGATAAGCCCATGACATACAATGTCAAGGCTGTTCGAGGGATTTCCGTGTGCAAGCTGGCATCGTCCATGTAACCTAATGTCTACTATTATTATCATCTGTTGGGACTAGTAGTTTTTGCATTTTTAAGTTGGCGTGCGCGTAAGCCAGATCTCGACTCAGTACTGCTCCGGTATGCTTTGCACGCCCCAAGTTTTTGTCAGCCAAAGTCTCAGTTGAAGATCCGCGACTTCCGCTACCGCTGTGACATCCATTCATTACGCGCATATGATTAATGTCCGGCTGGCTGGTAGGAAGCAGTTGACGCAGTGAAAAAATGGGACATATCTTCGGTAAGAGAATGAGTTAGTTACACGGCTTTTTGGTCTTACGAGGAAGTCGCATTGCTTTGGTTAGAAAAATGTCATTTGTTGTAGGGTTTATAGGGTGGCGGTTGCATGCTCCGCGGCGCGGTAGTATGTTAGTTTGTGAAGTCTTTTTAAGTTACATGGTCATCTTTTGAGTGCTTTTAGTCTGGGGTGTCTCAGGAGGTTTACGAGTGTTGTCATGGTAGCGGGCGTGCTGTTTTGTCATCGTTGTATGTACGTGTCTGTTAGCCACACAGTAGTGTTGGGCGATATCTCTATGTTTTTGCACTGATTGCTGATTAGCCCAGACCATTATACGGTCTCTAGGTATTGTGAGGTTTGGGAAGATTTATGTTTTCAGGGGTAGGGGCCCTGTGGTTATTCTGCCTATTTTTAAATCGTTTTTCTTGTTAATTTGTTTCGCGACATTCATTTTGTCTCCATCAAGACTTCTAAAGTATTGAAAGAACCAATGAATAACCAAAATCAGCTATTTTGGGATGGTGAGTTGAAATGGCCTGACCTGCCGGGGGGCAGTGATAATGTGAAGTGGGGTGAGCAGGCAATGTCTCATTTCGATTGTTGTCATTATTATTATTATTATTATTATTATTATTATTATTACAGTCGGCCCCATAAATCGCAACACTATTGACATATATTTATAACAAAGTGTTATTTTTCTATAATATGAAAGCCTTGGGATCATCGCAATTAGTTTTAATCACAGTTTTATCCGTGCTCCAGAGCTGTTTCGATTAAGCGGAGTTGATTTATCATCATCATCATTATATCAGGAAGGAGTATAAAATGCGTTGTTACACTTTCAAGTGCGAACCCATTTTCTTCTCATCATAGACGAGGAAGTTCTTCCCTCCCACGCGTGTTTACGGCTTGGCGGAATCAGGTAGTCCGCAGTGGGAGGAAGGTAGTCTAGGTTTCGTTCTCGAGCCGGGCATGCCTTGGACGTTTGAGGAGGCGGCTGGTTGTTACACGATTCCGCAATCTCCATTTTGAACACCTGTTAAATGATGCCTTCCTTCAGTGTTTTCCGTCAGAGGATCCCGCTATATTAGTGGGCAGGATATGGGCATCAATAGTCCTTGTATGCATGCTCTGGCTTCTAGTGCAGTTAGGTTGTCTGGGTGGGTGTTTTTTTCCTTCAAGCGAAAAGAAAATGGAAGAAAGGTGTGATGAGGGAGAAGGAATGACAGAAAAGAGGGAAAAGTCAACTGGGATTGACGCTTTTTGAGTCTGCATGCGAGACTTCTAATCCCTATTACTATTATTATTATTATTATTTATTATTATAATTATTTATTATTGCTATTTATATTATTATTATTTTGAAACCCGGTAGCTAACTCTATAAAAGAGTACGTTGTTTATGTCCCACTGCTATCAGCCTGCTCTTGGAAAGATCTTAATTTTTCCCTCGCTTATTGATGTTTTTCTCTCCCCTGTTTTCCCTTCTACCCAGCCCAAAACTTCAGTGTGAAAGGAAGACATAAATGAATAAACAAATTTATGAGATAACATAATATATCCGTTTGTTCTGACGTGCACCAGAAGTTAATAATTTCATACTTGGATCAAGCCCTATTCTTCCACCAAGTTGTTCTCAAACGAACTGTATTCTCAGACAGACCAAACCAACATGGGTTAAAAACCTAACCTTCTTGGCTGGCTGAGGTAATTACGGTTCTCATATTTCTTACTCTGGAAGAGGCCTGTGACCGACTGTACTGTATTCAGGTAGAGAAACAGACACCGACACCTCCATTATTATCTGCCTCCAGTTAATAAGCTTCTAATCCTAGCTTATTGCCTCTACTGGTACAGCGCAGTCGACGTCAGTGATAACACGTCAGGCGCTTTGCCTGGTTTCCTGGTGAATGACTCGGCCGGCGCGCAGGTCTGGTTATACTATAGATAGATCCTTACGAACATGTGAGTGATGTTACTAACCACGGCCGCTGCGAAACAGGAAATTTCCATCGTGTGTTCGAAGCTATCATTAAAAGGTTTGGTGCTATTTAAACATAGGGTTAGAATTTCTCAGTGTTTGAATTATTTGAAGGCATTCTGTATTCATATAGATAGAGATACTGATACTGTATCTGAAATTTCCAAGTCTTTCAAGTATTTGTTTATATACTTATTGAAACGGTATTATGAAATTTCACAGTGTTGGAATCACCTTTTAGAAGTACACGTTGTCTAATTACTGGTATAGTATGTCGAATCACCTAACGTCAAAGCTGTTTGGAAGTAGTTTTGTGTATAAAATATTTCGACTTTCACAATTTTGGAACCACAGTAATGACACTCTGTATTTGCTTTGAAATTATTGTTTTCTTATGCAGTACTGCGAGCAGTATAATTATTGAAGATGCTGTGAACTGGAGTTCTTCACCTATAAAAAGTCAGGATCATAAAGCATTGTCGGGTGTGTTGCGTACTTCTCAACTAAACGACTTTTAAAAGAGTGAAAATTCATATTTTTTTCTGTTATCTTCGGAAACTGAAAGGCTGTAGATTGTCAGTCGTCAGATAATCAGGATTTTGCAATAGCAACATTTTTTTCGCTCTCTCGAGGGGTTTCCTTTAACGTTGTATCGGGCGGCCAAAAGAGAAGCACATACAATGTCATTGTCAGAGTTCAGTAGCTTCAACAGTTATCCAAATTTAAAGCCGTTGATATCTGACACACAGCAGTAGATGGATATTGTCCACCACTGCTGCAACTGTCAAATGAGTAGAATATTACTTATGGGTATGTCATAGTTGAAAAATTAAAAACGCGTGTCTAACAACAGCATCATTGCTCAGTGTGCGTCTGACAGGTGGACTTCGGTACGACAGTATTCTGCAGTGACATAAGTACAGCATCTAGGTCAGTGAAACTCACAACAATTTTAGGATCATATCCAGAAATTGTATTCCAGTATCTTTTAAACTCTTAAAAGTTATTCTACTTTGAATTAAGTTCTTGTTGTTTTGTTGTTGTTGTTGTTGTTTTTTGTGACCACCAGGTGTATATACTTCTCAAGGTTAATAATGGAAGCGAGAGCTAAAAAGCGAGCCACACTATATACTATTTTATTCCACACCAGCAGGCTAGTTTTTGTCGTTGCTTAAAATAGTTCATGCCTGTTTGTGAGATGTTGCTACAAACAACGGTATAAATTTCAGAGTTTTGTTGTTTTTTTGTTCAGCCAGGCAGCTTAAGGCTTGGCATTTACATGTCTTCAGTCTCCGCCGGAGGGGACAACGACACGGGAGTCGTCAGCACAAATGACAAGGGTTTGTTCTTAACTGTGATGTACGAGGGCTAGTAAGAAATAGCCGCGAGTGTGACAGATATAATATATAAGTGACAGTTATCTGACACAGGTCATCATATCACAGATTAGTCGGTTGGGGGCCGTGGATGGAGAAAAGTTAGGGACATTTGGAAGGTGTGTCGGGAGGGGGAAGAGAGGAGGAAAGAGGGAGAGAGAGAGAGAGAGAGAGAGAGAGTTAGCGAAAGAAAGAGAGACAGACAGGATTTGAAAAAGTTCTTGGTGCCTATCAGTGGAAGATAACATGCATTTCCTGCAGACCGCTCTGCTTTCAGAGCACAGCTGTCGATTCTATCACGCAAAGAAGTACTATTTCGGCCACTGCACTCTACCGCACAGTCCGTTTTAGATCACAACAGTATCGTCTCGAAAATTAGTGCAACGTGAAAATGCACCAATTCCGTCACAGACACTGCTTATTCTAAGTATGTCTTATCTGCCACGTTGAACCAGACTGGGTCATGAGAGACTTATTTATTCTGTAGAAATCGTTTTTTGTTGTTTTTTTAAAAATAAAATTAGACATATAATATGCCTCATCTGCCACGTTGAACTAAATTGTGTCATGAGAGACTTATTTATTCTGTAGAAATCGTTTTTGTGGTGGTTTTTTTTAAAATAAAAGTAGGCATATAATATGCCTCAACTGCCACGTTGAACTAAATTGTGTCATGAGAGACTTATTTACTCTTAATGTTTTTTGGTTTTTTTTAATAAACTTAGATATATTATATAGTGTGCCTTATCTGCCACGTCGAACTGAATTGTGTTATGAATGACTAATACTTATCACTGACTGGTAGACTAGAGCTGCTTTTATGTGTCAATGGATACCGAGTATGTGTCATGTCGACAAGCTAGTAATAATATTGTTGCATCAGAAACAACACAAGACAGCAGCTGTCCTACCAGTCCTGTGGCCGTATGCATAATCCTGACGTTAGTTAACGCACGGCGGTAACTACGGGAAACTCCCAAAACATTTAATAGTAGTGTTCACCGCAGTTAACGCAATACGTTAATTAATTAACGTATGGAGATTTATGCATACGGCCACAAGGTCGTATGTTGGCTGTTTAGCTTGTAGAAGGTGGTGGTTTTTGGCGAGATTTATCCTGCCCTTGAGCACTTGCCCGGCTCGGAGGGTTCCAAAAAGTAGAATTCAAAATTGAGAAAGACCTTGAGCCAAAATGACGTGACGGTTGCGAAGAACATTTTTATTAGTTGTTGAGGATGTGTAGTTTGCTTATTTAAATGACGAAATTACAAGGAGGAAGACAGGAGGGGAAGGGTGACTTTGGTTGGGACCGGCCAGGGGAAAGACGAGCAGATGAAACGAGAGAGAGAGAGAAGGGATGGGGGAAGTGGGGGATAGGTAGTTGGGCAGGCAGGCAGAAAGGGCCAGAAAGACAGACAACGGTTAGGAAGCCAGAGGACAGCGGTCCCTTTAGGAGTTTGTTTATTTTTTAAATAACTAATAACGTCCTGTATCTCACGATAGTTAGCAGTAACAGTTGCTCCACCAGTTTTATAGTTTAAAAGATCCTCTGTTGAACTCCAGTAGCCGGACAACATGTCGGTCAAAAACAGCATGGTATTGGTGTGTAACACTATTTCCCCATATCCCTCCTGTACTTTAGTGTTAGACCTCCTCGTTTAAAATACAGCACCAATGCAACATCAAGTTAAGTAATACAGAATGACTGCAGCGACCATTTCGGAAACGTTGATCCGGAAAGTAAACAGCGTAACCGCACACAATCCCATATAACACTTATGGGAATATAACTTGCAGCAAGATGTCGCTGTTCTTGAAGCCTTAGTTTACCCTTGATCTTAGAAAGCATAGAGTCTTAATTGATACGGGCTGGCAGAACCGTCAATTACCAAGTTTCCTCACTTGGAATGAATCCGATCTGCGCAGCCAGCTGCGTCCAAAGCTGACTGACCTTCCGTTCATTGACCCAGATAGTGATTATTTAGTTACTGGATAAGTTTAACTGACCTGTTTCCGGTCAGACCCTGATAAATTCCATTAAATCGCTTGGACGTCGCCCAAAATCACTACAGCTTCCGAACTGAGTTAGTTTGTCTTGATTCAGAGAACGCTTAGGACATTTCGCTCTTTAGATTAGCTTTAGTAAAACCCCAGGATCAGAACACCAGGAAATGCTAGCCCCGCCATAATGATCCGTATGAGATCTGCATTTCAACGTGAAAGCTCTCTGTTATAGCACTCTTGCATCGTAATGTTTGCATGGTAATGTTTGTAGCACTCTTGCATCGTCACTCTTGCATCGTAATGTTTGTAGTAGCACTCTTGCATCGTAATGTTTGTAGTAATAGGAGATTATATTATTATATTATCTCATTTTGAACAGTAGGTTTTGTGTTTCCTTTGTCGTTTGAAACGAACTATCAGTACACCATTCTTATTTACCTGATTTACAGTTTCAGGCTTTCACAGTAATTCATTCCTCGAGGAAGGCTTATGAGCATTCTGTGACCACTTTCAAAGTAGTTGTTGCCACTTGGCAAAAGGGCTATTACTGTTTCTGTGTACTTCAAAACGAAAGTTGACTTTTGAAGATCCCTTTCTTTACCCATCCCTTACTGTGGTCGTGAAAGGATCCGATTTTCATGTAAGTACATTTCTGCCTGGATTTTTGGGTAAAATTATCGACGACTCCCAATATTTTTTTTTATTACCTTGTCTCATATTTAATTTCGGCTTTCTTTTTCTCTGCTCTTGAGCTCAGTATTCGACTAGTCTATCAATACATCCTGTAAAATTCGTTCAGCACTCATGTTGATCCCTCTCTGAACAAATGACACATTTGACACACCGTCACGCTCATTTCACATTTGCCTAAATCATTTTTTTGAGATTTTGAGAAAATGGGCGCTCTCAGCCTGTCGCCTAAAGCAAATCAGTGAGGCAGATGTGGATTATCTTGTAAAATTGGGATGTAAAAACAAGGCAACACTCTACATTGTTTTACTAGGAAAAAGAGGAGAAATGGAAGATCGTAGTGATATAAACGACTTGGATCATCCGAATTTAAAAAAAAATAAAAACTTTAGGCAAATGTGGAATGAGCGTGACAATAAATTTTGTCTGTATGCGTTCACGGTTCTCGTGGGTAGGGTAGAACAAGCTAAATGTTTTGGCGGTCTTGTGAAGCGACCATGACGCCTCCTCCAATCGCCAGTGCTATAAGGTTGGCGTTTGCACCGTTCGGCCTTTGCATAATATTTGACATAATAATATAGATTATGCAATAATATGTGACGTGAGGTCACTCGTACGACAAGCATTACTGTTTGATTGTGTCATGGCTGATGGATAGATGTGTGTTATAATAACTGCTATGCATGTCACCTTTAGTGTTGTTGGGGGGTGGCGATGCTGGTAATGATGGTGAATTGGGGAATGGAAGTTTTGGATTTCATTGTTGCATTTATGATATATTCTCTGGGTTTTATGGGTGTGTATTTTATTTTTTTACAATTTAATCAGTCAACTTCATCCTTGAAAAAAGACAAGATCAGTGTCAGAACTAAAACAAGTGACTGGCTGGCTTTAAAGCAAGTGGTTGTCTTAAGCAGAGGACGTACTATCAGGGTTTGCTATATGAGAAGAGACGGAGAGCGAGGAAGATGATGCGAGGTCCCCTCCCCCACCCCAACCCCCATCGCCAGCATTTAATAGGACGCACCGGAAGTGCGTTCTTTTGATAAATTCACATCAGAAAGGAAATGGCGTCCGCGAAGTACACGCGAAATAGACAGTTCTCTGATGCTGGATCACGATTTTCCAAAAACGGCGCCACAGATTTTCAATCCCAAACCTCCTCGGATATTTTCGCGTGCCATTATGCCCTAGATTTGGATGCTTTTGTAAACACGAGTGATGGTGTGTGGGCACGTTGTATTCAGAGAAAGTCAAATGTATCGATTCCGAATGCAAACTCGATTCTTTTCTGACCCACAGTACCAGTTTTACTTGCTAACCAGGCAGAAATCAAAAGTGTGAAACGATTTGCAGGACGGCCTCTTTAATTAGCAGTATAATCGAAAATAGAATCCATACTCTTAGAGCCAAAAGGCTGAGTATCGCGATACTTGAAAAGTCATTGTATCCGCCCGCGAATAATGGAAGGGAGTAAAGATGGAGGTGGATTTTGTTTTTTACCCAATAGCAGTGTGGACGGGGTGACACTGTGATATATTCGAGTTTAATGACTTCTGTATGTCGGATCGTTGAGCCGTAGCCAAGGGGGAATTCAGCGATAAGTTAAAGTGGAGACAATGATTTATTGCAAGTGATAATTAAATTTTTCACGAAGACATTGTCACCTGCGTCTATTTTGAATGGTGTTTATTTCTTTTTCTTGGACATGAGTCAGTTTTGATACATAGGATCGTATTTCACAATTTTGGACACCATCTTATTCAGATTTTGACGCCGTTTTGATGACCCATGGGATTTCATGAACGCATTCCAAAACCTTGGAGGAATTAAGGCTCCTCATTCTACTAAAGTTATTACAAACGATTACTTTGGTTGGTTGGTTGGTTGGCTGGCTGGCTGGCTGGCTGGCTGGCTGGCTGGCTGGCTGGCTGGCTGATTGGCTGATTGGCGGGCTGCCTGACAGACTGCCTGGCTGGCTTGTTCGTTCGTTCCTTCGTTCCTCTAAAGTTCATGTATGTGGAAGATAACGTTATGCGTCACCACGACAACAGATTAGTTTCACATATTACTGAAAAAGCAGTAAATAAAACGCTATTAATCATCGCTTTCATTTTCTTAAATACTACTTAAATACACCTCGCAACCGTCTTATGTATTTTTACAAAAAAATGTTATTTAATGTCATTATTATAAAGCGTACTTTTTAGATGGCTTCTGTCGTAAGATGGAAGTCTTGTGAAATAAACACTGGCGTAACGAACGGGAAATTGGTGAGGAACTGATCGGTCTGGAGGGTGTTCAGTAACCGATGGTTTCAGTAATAAATTGATGTATGTTTGTAAGCCGGGCTTGGCGAATGGTGTTCCAACGTGGTGTATCCATTTAAATTACTACTTCTGTCACACACGTAAGCTGATGTAAGAGAATAACACGCTCGTTGTTTGACCTTACTGCTGTTTGGATGATGTTGTGGGATGTCGTTATTTAGTTAATATATCGAGATCTGTTCAGAACACACAGAATACAACGCTAGCTGAAGTTGTGCAGTGGAACCCTGTTAACACAACCGTGGCTTAACACAATCCCCTGCATAGCACATTTTCTTCCGATAGTCCCAACAGTTTTCTTCCTTATCAAAAAAACACTTTGGATAAAAACAAATCTTGTGATAACATGCTGTCAGTGGCTTGGTGCGAAGGATGAGAATATTATCATGCAGGGTTCCGCTGTTAATAGCACGTTACTGATTTGCGTGTGTGCGGTATGTTCCAATAAAGAGCGGATATTGCCACTACAGTTATGATTATCTCTGAATGTGTTAAGGCATTTTCATCTCCTAAAATCCTGGCACTGTATTAGTTGCCATTAGTAGGGACTTTTCCCTTATGGTAGGGTAAAGCCATCTATTCAGAACACACTGAATGCCACCAGTAGAGATTTTTCCCTTGCGGTAGTGTAAAGCCATCTGTTCAGAACACACATAATGCCACCAGTAGAGATTTTTCCCTTACGGTAGGGTAAAGCCATCTGTTCAGAACACACAGAATGCAACTCCAGTCGAAGTTGTGCAGTGGAACTCTATTAACACAACCATGGCTTAACACAACTCCTTGCATAGCACACTTTCTTCCGAAAGTCCCAACTGTTTTGTTCCTTATAAAAAGCACTTAGAGGAAATTCGCTATTCTTATAAGTTGTGGGAAAGGGGGGGNGGGGGGGGGGGGGATAGAAATGCAGGGCAAAGTGAGTAAAATGCCTGGTCTTCGTCTTTTTAACAGCAAAATTAGAGGATTTGTTTCCACTAAATTTACTTCAACATCGTGCGTAGGGAACTATTACTATAGGGGTCACCAAAAAAAAAATCACTCTTGCTGTAAGGTAAAAGCACATGACCAGAGTGGCAATGTAATTATGACCATGCCCCTTCCCTTCTATCCCGTCGTGTTGTGCCAGTTAAACAGAAGTGTACTGTCATCATGAAACAGTACATTAGTCACTCTAGTTTGTAAACAGCTGTTAAACAGTAGCTCAACCTATATTTTGATGTGTATTACCAATAAATTTTCCAGGGTTCCCAACAGGTTAATAAACTTGGGAAACACGGATCGTGATGAAAATTGTAGAAGCGCGGTAGCTGGTGATTGGTTTTTAGTTAACTTATGTTCGTCCATACTATAAGTACGAGCTGTAGGCTTTAAAAGTCGGTTAGCTTTGTTTTATTACCTTATTACAGTACCTATATGTTTCAAGAAGGTCGTGTTTTCATCTCAGTTTTTGAAAGGTGCGTTTAGAGGGGAAGGGGTGCATGTATTACAAGCAGGATTACTCAGTTTGAAATAAAACTTGTGGAAAGATTAAACCCGTTCTAGAATAAAAATTGTTCTGCTGCGGATTGAGACATGAGGTTGTTGTTTTTTTTTAAGGATTTCCATACATTGCGAGATAAGGCATAAATATTTTCATAACAGTTGACCGTCACAGAGCATAAATCTGTTACAATCACAATTAGGTATTTTCAGCTCCATCACGTGACCTAGGAATTCTTGCTCATACGTTGGTTTGTTTACATGCTCTGCTCATGCATGATTGTTCGTCATTTATCAAAATATCCTAGCAGTCCCTGGATGACGTGGCGTAACTGAAAATACATGTACCTCATTCACCGTCAACTCCACGATGTGAGTACCAAAAAACTTGCATTCAGTACCAGTGTTCATTCGGACCTCGTGCGATACCATCAGTGTTGGTCTTTCGTGAGGGAAGGATCTGATCCATATTAGGACCAGCTTGGTGGAGGTATGTACAGTGCTTTATCAAGTGCCCCACACTGTTTTTGTTTGTTTGTTTATTTGTTAGTTTGTTTTTGTTGTGTTTTGTTTTCCTTCTATTGTCGATAAAGAAGACATTTTGTTGAGATGGGTTTGTTGTCATTACACTGCGGCCTTGATCTGACAAACGGAGGAATGAAGTGGATCGATTGAGCTAGTATCGATTTGTTTTTTTTTAGATCGTCATTGGTTTGTCTTCACTTCTGAATTTGTGTGTGTGTGTGTGTGTGTGTGTGTGTGTGTGTGTGTGTGTGTGTGTGTGTGAGCGAGTTTGCGATGACACGTGACACATGTTTCACTAGAATGATGGATGGAAGACCCGATGAAGCGCTCGCTCACGTGTTCGGAGAAACCCACAAAGTTGAGAGTCTGAGTGGTCATCGGATGATTCCTTACTCGGATGATTCCTTACTCGGATGATTCCTTCCTCTCTACAGGCGCCCTCCAGCCAGACAGTTTCCTGTCATTTGTTACACTGCTAGAATGTAGTTAATAGGCACAGTCTGTGCAAACTCGCTGTCAAAAAACGGGTGAAGTGTCACGCAATTCTGTATATTTATAATCGTTGGTTGTATGGCCCGCGTTTATAAACAAAGAACTGGAGCTCAGTCTACGTTGGCCGACGCCGCTTACTTGCTGTCTGCCTAATGACAATTTCCGTAAAGTGGCAATATTTGGGGAGGATGGGGGATTTTTATCTATCTATCTATCTATCTATCTATCTATCTATCTATCTATCTATCTATCTGCCTGCCTGCCTGCCTGCCATATATATATATGGTGGGGGCGGGGCAGAAAAAGTTACTTAATTCAAATAATTTGTATATTTCAAAGACTAGTTATTTTTATATTAATTTTCTTTACCTTAGCGTTCAGAGAGACAGTAAACTAGCAGTCTGTAAAAGTTTCTATGCAGTTTGAAATTCTTTACTGATGAAAGTCGGAAAAAACGGCGCTTCCATGCGAATTCAAATTAGTGGGGTGGCTCACCATACCGTTCCTTTTCTTTCATACCTCGGGAAGGCCTTTGAGTTGAAAGAGGCGTCAGGCAAGCCGTGGTTTGATTGACCAGAAAATAAAATAAAAAAACACAGGAAGCTTCAGGGAATAATGAAGAGGAAACAAAACTTCAGAGGAAGGTGTGAGCTATCGCTGATTTCTCTAAGCAGTGTGATCTAGGCGCGAATTTGTGTGGGTATTGTCTCGCCTGTTGTAACGTATAGCCTTGTATTCCACAGATTAGGTCAAATGCAAAGTTTGCAATCACTTTATGCAGGATTTTAGGTCTGTTATGGTGATACGATTGGAATTTATGCACAAGTTCCAAATCAGGACGTAACAACGTAGTCCACAATTAGATCTCTTCATGCTCATAATAATGGTTATGGAGATGTGATCCTTTTCTTCCCCAAACGGCACTTATGTGTGTGGATAGTGGAAAGGGGATGTTACTTATCGGGGGGTGGGGGGAATACGTAGAGACTCTTCAGAAGCCCTAATAGTAAACCTACCTGTGCGTCAGGACATTGTTGTCGATCATTTGACCCGTTTAATAATGTTACCAGCAGTTCCAATACCCTTCCCGTTACAACACGAGTACACTAATGAGTAATGACGAGGTCAAGTAGCGCCATCTGTCGCCAGTTGTGGGTGTTCACGTGAGTATGTGGTGGCAGCGGTGCTGGGCTTTTATTTTGTTGTGGCTTTTTGGCCTTGATGGCGCTTGGCACAGCCTAGCCTTGTCGTTTCGAGTTCAGCGGGGCATTGCGACTTTCTCTGTGACCGGTTACAGACCTAGTGTAAGCTTGCGTTGGGTGGTGGAAGCGTTCCCAGCGGCCGAAAATGTAAACGTGATTATCGTTCTGTGTCTTCTTGTTTTCAAAATGGCTTCTTGCATTAATTTACGACGTGCGTCCAATTCATGCAGCATAATCATCCTCCACCACCTCATCTTTGTCTTTGCTATTGCTGTCTGTAGATCATTTCTTATTAGGAGGTGACAAAAGCATGAGTAGTCTGAATTATTTTATACACCTGGCTGGGAAATTTTAGGTAATGACCCAGAGCAAATGAGTTGAATTATATGGACGATAGTCATGTGATAAAGTGGACTTTTCCCCCCCTACGAACACCATAGTAGATGCTAGTTAGGGGGGGAAGTGCGTATAGAACCACAAATGGGTTATTCTATCACCTCTGCTCATATCTGGGATGAGGATTTGGTGTGCTTTCAAATGTCATGCCGCTTCCTCTCCGGTATAGACTATTCCTTATAAGGAGATGACACGAGTATGAGTATTCTATATTTAGTTACATCCCGCTGGAGCTCCCGGTGACCCAGTGCAACCGAGTCCAATATTGACAACAGTCACATGATAAATTGGACTTTCCCACCATGAATTCTATTGTGGAAGGTTCAGTTTAATGAGAGGTGAGGGAAGGTGCGTATAAGGAAGGTCACAAACTGCCTACTCTATTACCTCTCCTCACAATGAGGATGAGGATTTAATGTGCTCTCAGATGGTATACCGTTTCCTGGCTGGTGTGGATCATTCCATAAAAGGAGATGACAGAAGTGTGTATGAGTGCTCTATATTTAGTTACATCTAGCGTGACCCAGTGCTGTTGAGCTGAATATTGACAAGAGTCACTGGATAAATTGAACTTTCCCCCTATGAATACAATAATGGAAGGTCAGTTTCATGCCGGTTGAAAGAAAGTACGTTTAAAACCAAAGATTTCTTACTTTGTCGCCTCTGTTTACAATGGGCATGAGAATCTGGTATGCTCCTAAATGCCTTTCTGGTGTGGATCATTCCTTATAAGGAGATGACACTAGGATGGGTGCTCTATTTTTAGTTATATCTCGCTGGGTATCCCTAGCCGTGACCCTGTGCAACTGAGTTAAAAATTTATAATAGCCACGTGAGAGGTTGGACTTTCCCCTATGAAAATAATAATAGAAAGGTTAGTTTAACGCCTGTTTGAGGAAATTGCGTAAAAGGCCACAAATTTCGTACTCTGTCGCCTCTGCTCACAAGGGGGTGACGATCTGGTGCGCTTTCAGCTGTGCTAAATCAACTAAATGTCACACCACTTCCTCTGTGGAGGTTCAGATGACGCTGAATGAGATGCCGCTTTAACAATAATGTAATAGTATGTGGTGCTCAGTGTTCATCGAAGGTGGGGCCTACTGAACTGGCGCGAGCGAGCCTGGCTTATGTGAATTTATCGGACGTGAGTAGAGCTATGTTTTCTTTGTCTTTACTGCGAAAACAGCTTGGTGTTGTTTTTATTTATTGAGAATATGCCCTGATAACAACTACATCCAAGATGACAGTCAGTGGTGACAATTACAATGAGGATGATGGAGGTGCTCGTGATGGTTATATTTCGGATGTGTGGTGATTTGCCATTATTAATCTCTTTCCTTTAACCCGCCCATTCTGTTAGTTTAGTTGTTTCTCACGACACTGTCGTCATCGTCTGTTTAGTTGCTGTTGTCGTTATTGTGGTCGTTGTTGCTGTTGTCGTTATAATTGTTGTTGTTGTTGTTGTTTTATGGCGCTATTCAATGCTAAGGATAAAATCCCGGTGCAGAAAATATGTATCTATCCTTTCCATTCCCAAGGTAAAAGTTATTATGTGCATTGAGGTCGAGGTTAAATGGCTCGTTACCATATAAGTATTTTGCGCTGATGTTTTCAGAAATAAACATGAAGAATGATTGTTTAATGGATATGCGGCAGGCTGTTGTCTCTTGAGAAAAATGAACTGCCGCTCGCTGATGAAGACGATAGCTATATTTAGAGGGATGCAGATTATTTTGGTTGTCAACCTTGAGGTGACGAACATTAATTAGGCCGTATATTTATATTCTGTGTGTAAGTGCTGTCATAGTCACGACCGGCACACGGTACATGACCCTCAGTAGAACAGATTGACGTGTGTGTGAAAAGCCTACCTAGAGAAAGTTCATTGGCGTAGCTCAAAACCTGAGAGGAGGTGAGGATGAGGGAGACGAAGAAGAGGAGAAGGAGTCAACCACACTGGCTAAGGTCATTGCCGGCATGGTTCTACTCCCTCCCCACCCCCATCCCCAACCTCACACTCCCTCAAACAAAAACAAAAAACTTGGTCACGTCCGAGATAAAAACCCGATTACTTGTAGGGAATGGGTGTAACTGGAAAGTTATAAATCTAAAGGTCAGAGGTTTTTTGTTTTGTTTTGTTTTTTTCTTAAGGACTAATTTTTTTGTTCTTACCCTACTTTTTTTGTTCTTACTTACTGAGATAGTTGAGAAATGTTTGAAAATGTAACAAGTTTTCTCTGATAAGACATTGTGGTAGTGCCCATGCCCCTGGAAAGGAAGGTCACGTCATGAAAAGGGGCTAGGGAAGTGATCTAGATTTTCATCGCCAGCGAGCTTCCTGGTGCTGTATGCCGTAACAAGATCACAGGCTTTGGTTAGATTTTGGGTCTGGACCGGGATTTTGAAGTCCAGATAAGGAATTTGGCCACTTAACGAGTCCTCTTACTTGTTAGGCACGTGCTGATTACACATGATTACTTTGAAATACTGTGCTATTGCTGTGCTGTAAGTTCATAAAGAAGACCGTTTATTGAGAACTGAGTCACACTCAGTTACAGTATTTTACATAATGTCATGCATGCGCCATTCTGCAGCCTAGGGTGATCTCATTCTGCTCGATGAACTCTGCAAAAATCATTACATCACCTCTGCATATCGAGTGCATTCAGTGCAGTAACGTGGTAACTGAGATCCCAAGGTTAATGCGCAAAGTCTTTAATAACTATTTGCGTTAATCGTTATTATCTTACCTAGTCCATAAAATCAGAAGCGACGTATTTTGAGTCATGAAACAATGACACCATGATAATGTTGCAAAGCTTAAAACCCTCTTATCTTGAGAGGAAGCGAAACGGCATGGAAATCCAGTCAGTTCTGTTGAAAGTGTCTGCTGTGTTGCCATGTCGGATTTTATCAATTAGCCAAACGACAGCTGAAAAGTAACCCAAAGAAAAAAAAAAATTCTAAAAGTAGCACAAAAATACTCCAAAACTACCCAACCTCTTAAAAATTTGAAAATAATATGAAATACTATCTCATACAGAAATATAAAATGTGGAGAGATGACACATGGCAAGAAATGACATACCGGTGAAATAATGTGTAACCATCTAATCAGAACAAGAGCCAGAAAATAATTTTAAAGAAATCATAGTAATTGTAGAAGAATTTTTTTTNNNNGGAAGAAAGGAGGAGACTGTTTTTCATCGAGACAATTTTGTCAGAATGTACGGAAATTCAACTCTTAGAGAGTAGCCAAAAAGTAGCGAGACAGCTATGACATTAAATTACGCCAAGGAAACGTGGCCAATTATGGCGACCAAGTAGCCAACCTGGCCACAGGGAGTGCCGGAAGCAAGCAGGTGTGTGCCACTGTGCAAGCCTTGGGAGATCGCTGATAAAAGCCTTTATTATGTCGTCTTTACACTACTTTACAGTGCAGCTAACCGCGAGTTTGGCATACCGAGCGAGGATAATAATAATTAGCTCAGGAGTTTTATCGCAGCACAGCTGACTGTGTAGATCGTGGGATCTGGAGTCACGTAAGGCGTTCGTTTTTCCTGTGTTTTTTGTCGGTAAATGACCTTATTACTTAACTGATAACAACAGCTCAGTTACCACCCTCTTATCTCTCAGGGTTGTTTAGATGTAGTTTGGTCTGTTGCATCATCGGGCAGTCTAGTGACGACAGTTTTTTGATGCGGTTATTGCTAGGCGTGATCTCTTTTGTTTTAGTAAATTTACGATTTCAGCTTTCTTCTTCTTCTTCTTCTTCTTTTTCATCTTCTTCTTTTTCTTCTTCTTCTTCTTCTTTTCTTCTTCTTCACTACTTCTTCTTTCCCCCATCTTCTCCCTCCCACCTCCATCTTTTCCTCCTTCTTTCTCCTTCTTCCTCTTTGTCTTCTTCTTCTTCTTCTTCTTCTCCACTTCCTCCTCCTCCTACTATTCCTTCTTGTTTCTCTGCGTGGTCCTGCCATTTTCTTTCTTTGCTTGTTTTGCATGGTCGGGTTATAGACTGGTCAATTTTTTTTCCATTTCCTGATAGTGATCTTAGGTTCATGAAATACGTTATACTTCACGCACAAACACTGATTATGGTTTTTGGAATGTTCTCATCAAAATTAGGATACAGCTGTTTTACCTTCGGCGTATATGATCCGTAAGAGAAGATTCGACTGCACTCAAAATATTGTACAGAAACTGAAAGATAATACTAGATCTACATCATTAATTTGTTTGGCCCCGGTTTGCGATCGCCAGCTTTTTACGTTTTAGCTCGTTGATTTACTGCAGGTAGACAGCACTACATGTCTGTAATGAAATATAATACTAAACAGACTTACGCAGTGGTTGGAATAGGCACCTGCAGGTATTTGTTGTAGGCAGTGCATCGGCCAAGTTTCATTTAAATTAGGAAGTTTTATGTGTATTTCAAATTTGGGGTCCTCGGCTAGATATTTTACATCACATAAAGTACAATATTATTATCCAAGGCAAACAGTGGAAAAACACACACACAAAAAGTAAGACAGAAATGAAAAGAAAGAAAGAAAGAAAGAAAGAAAGAAAGAAAGAAAGAAAGAAAGAGTAATCAAACTTAGTCTGCCTTACATACTGTATATATATGAAGATAACCGTCAGTTTCCGTGGTTATATTTATTAATTTTAGAATAAGACAGTCCTTATACAATGTGTCTTTGTGTCTTACTCCAAAATCTTTATTTTTTTTTTTTTTTATTTGCTTAAAGGAAACGACCCCTTTACAACGGGGGCACAGCCAAACGGGGTTATTCGACTGTGCGTCCAATATAAAGTAAAATTACTTAATTATAACGTAATACACAATTCTTTGCACATAGTGTTAATTAAGAGCATAAAGCGTTAGGAAATCTTTTAGTAAAACATAGTTTTAAAAATTTTTTACATAACAAGTCGATACTCTTAGTAAAATGATCTACAGTGTCACAGCTTAAAATGAACAGTGATTTGTTAAAACTGGACATCTGCAAAAATTCCGAAAATATGCCATCTTTACCAAGCTTAATACATATTTCATAGAGATCCTTAAAGAATAAGTTTCTAAAATCTTCGTAAAATGGACATTCAAACATAAGATGATTAATTGTTTCTCTTGCTCCCCAATCACACTTCTTACATTCGTCAGATTCGCACATGTTCTTTCTCTTTAGTTCTGCATTCAATCCCAGGCATTCAGTTCGAGCTAAAAATTTTAACTGCGCTCCTAAAAAGTTATAGTTATCATATTTATAATTTTTGCTTTCTGTCCATAAATGCATGTAGATCTCAGAAGAAGTTGACATTTCTCTCTTGTATTCTTTTAAAATGTTTAAGTACATTGTATAAATATCACATGTCTCAGAGGAGTAAAGCACAAAGTCAAGGCCATATTTCACTAGGATGTTCCTAATCTTTGTCATAAAATATTGAGCATCTTTTGCATTATCCGCTAGTTGCGTATACATAAATTTACAGAGGCGTGAACTGGGCAGCTGTCTTAATCTTTCTAAGTATTTAATGGCCTCCTTCTCTAGTGTTATTGAAATGTCTTCCCATTCCAGTTCATTCAGTATAACACTTCTGTTGACATTAAATTTACAGTTTAAGATAGTTTTAGCACACTTGTACTGCAATGTTTTGAGAATTTCCATGGAAGATTCACTTATATTACCCCATACACTGCTGGCATGTAGTATAGCAGGCCTGATGACTTGTTTCCACATTGTAGTACCAAATTCTACACGATTTATGTTGTTGTTCCCCAGTAGTATTTTTCTCATCGCTCCTATTTTCTTAGTGATACAATCTTTAAGATAGGAAATATGGGAGGTAGTACTTAAAGATCGTGAAACATAAACGCCTGAGTATTTATAGTCCTGACATTCCCTTAAATGCAAGCTACCTAGCTTCCATATTTTTTCTTTATCAGTACGTTGTCCAAATATCATCACTTTTGATTTTTCCTCGTTAAAAATAATGCCCCATTTCTCTGCAAACTGATTTGTTATTTTTAACATGTGCTTTAATTCCTCTTCACTATCTGCAACCAAGGCTATGTCGTCTGCAAAGAGTAGTGATGATATGATTCGATTTTTCATTTTATGCCCCAATTTTTCGTTATCTAGCATGCTGGTTAGATCATGGAGTAGGATGGAACACAAAGTAGGGGATCCCGGACATCCCTGCCTGAGGCCCTCTTTCTGTTCAAAATATTCAGTGCTACATCTGNGGGTGGGAGGGAGTGTGATCAGAATGTTCATAGAGGTTGTGTGTGTTGCATCAGAAATGTGTTGTGAAGGCGAAATGTTGTTTTGTTGTTGTTAATGTTATAGTTGCTGTTGCTGTTATTTTTGTCGTTGTTATGGTTGTCATAGTTGTTATTGTTGTGGTGGTGTTATTGGTGCTGCGGCTGTTGTTGGTTGTTGTTGTTGTTGTTGTCGTCGTCGTTGTTGTTGTTGTTGTTTTTGTTGTCGTTGTCCACGCTCTTGTTGTGTTATTGATGCTGTGGCTGTTGTTGGTTGTTGTTGTTGTTGTTGTTCTTGTCGTCGTCTGGTCGTCGTGGTTATTGTTGTTGTTGTTTTCATCGTCGTCGTCGTTGTTGTTGTTGTTGTTGTCGGTATTGACAGTTCCCCACAGCAATTTTCAAAACAACCCACCGAAACACGAGTATCGGACTAGAGGATGGTAGTTTAGTTACTCATAATATGACCTTGAGGTCAGAGGCAGCTTTCGAGGAAAACCTCGTTGACTGACTTTTCTTATTAGATAACATCCTAGGTAATGTGTTTACGTGGTCGCATGTGTGATAAGACTCAATGCGGAAGTATATAAAAGAGGCTTACCTTATGGACTACGGTGCGCCGGTGAGCTACACTCTCTCCAGACTCTCGGGGTCACTTGAACAAAGAGAGAGAGAAAGCAAAGGAGAAGAAGGTCATTGTATATTTGGACAGGGATGAGATGGGAGAAGTTATTATGTAAGTAAATGATACTCTAAGCTTATCAATCATCCAAGTACAGGTGATAGTGTAAGTACTTTTAGATGTCACTGTATCGCTACCACTGAACAAACATTGACGGATCATCTCCTGTAGTTCACTGTCAGGTGGAGACGAAGTTTAATCGAACCAGAAATAAATCGGACTTGTTTATTTTTTTAAAGTATTATGGGTTATTTTTTCGTCGATGTAATACTGCGAGCAGGATATATCAGAAAGTATTCAAGGATTTCACAGCGAAACGCGGTATCTGCCATCATCTGGCAGTCAAATAAAATGTATCTGTGACCAAGTTCTTCTCATTGTGATTTTCAAAGTTCCGGAACAAGTTGAGTCGGAAAATGTTCATCAGGGCTTCTGCAGCAAAAAGCGATAACACCATCATCTAACAGTCAAATTTGTCGCCAACTTTTTTTCAGTGTGAAT
>JAWQUT010000022.1:3210758-3238129 GCA_033807755.1 Ellobium chinense
TTACGCAGAGATAAGAAATAAGAAACGGGCCTTGTTTTTCAACTTGTGAGGAAGTCTTTCTGTTCCGTCCTTTTGTCATTTACGCTGCATTCTTTCTAGCGTGACCGGATACCACCCATCCTACCCCTGGTGGTATGTATTACTCATGTCTGTACTGCAGTGCTGTGTCGTAAACTATTTATCTGTCTACGCAACAGTGGAAAAATGTGAACGAAGTACGAAATGCCGAGATCGCAAAAATGTTGTGGTTTTATCTTCAGGTATGTTGAGGTGGTTTTTTTTTTTTTGTAANTTGTAAAGTTATGAGGCCGTGGAGTATTATCTAAATTATTGATTACCTGGAATCACTTGTTGAGTGTTTGGATGACAAGAGGCCGAGGAGTGCAGGTGGCATGAATTTAAAAACTGTGTCAGGTTTGCAGGACAGGGTCATAAGTTTTTAATTAGGGTGGGGAAAGGAGAGGATTGGGAATANGGGGGGGGGGGGGAGGGGAAGGGTCAGAAGGAGAAAGAAAGAGTGGACGGAAGTGGGGTGTGGGAAACAAAACCATGTCACAGGCGCGGGGCCCGACTGGCCGCGATTTTGCCATTTGTAGGTCATCGCCCGTCGACCTTCCTTTATGTGGATGCGATCGGGGCTGTGGCCGAGGGAACAGGTCGCTGTTCGCCTGCTCTATAAAAACAAGAGCAAGCGCGGGCTTGGCTTTAGTTGAGAGCTGAGCCTGTCCTAGCCCAGCCCCTGTTTGTATGTTGTGGGATTATCGGTGAGAGACCAGAGTGTAACGCATGTACGCAATATTGTTCCTCTTTCCCTCAGACTCTTGAATGAAACACCGGCGAGCCTCTGGGGAGTTCTCGCGGCTCCGCAGCCAATCAGAGGCCTCCGGATCCGCGCAAAAACAGGGTCAGAGGTTACGTAGGTTTACGTGGCCTTGCGGCTCTGGTGCGGGTCCCATAGTAGTGTATCGGTGTAGTACAGTTAGTTGTAAAGGTGTGGGCCCGCGGTGCGCACGGTCGGAGTTCACCCAGTGTATGAACAAGCACGATCTAATCAGCGGTAAGTCCATTTAGATCGCACACGCGTGTCCGGGCGACGACGCAGAAATCCCGTCCGTCCTCTGCTGGCTGGCTACCACTACTAGCAGTCTACATACGACCGGGACGGTGATCGATACGTCCGGAGAAAGTGATTGATTTTCTTATGTGTTTTCTTTCTTACCTGTACAAAGCACGTGCTCCCCGGGCGAGGATCTATCATACTCTTTGTTCGGCTTAGCTCTAGCTTAGGATTTCCAGTTTGATTTACTTGGCGTGGTTTTTCTCTTTGTGATGTGATCTTGGTGATTTTTGTTTCTTTTCCAAAAGCGGCTTGCGCGTGGCTGGTAAGCTGCAGTGAAGTGTGATTCATGGCTTGGAATTAATCCGATTAATTAATGTTTGAGCCCCTTCTTAACTAAGAACAGGTAGGTCAACGAGTCATCACACAGTCCTATCCACCAGTCTTTTACATCAAGCCTTCAGAAACCTTTTCGCCCATTCTCCTCTTTATCTCATGATCTCACCTCCTTCGCCTGATTTCCGTGCTATCAAATAAATCTACCTCTTTTTGCTCTGTATGTGCATTGTGATGGCTCTCTGAAAGCAAACAGCTAGAGTTAAACCAGCAAGATCTATAGGGGCAAATCTATTCAGATCACTCTCTGCTTTAGTGTTTGTTGTGATTGTTGTAGAAAAAGCCGTATCCTGAATGAACACACGAGCCAGCCCTGTGATCGATGCAACGCGCGAAATGAGGTCTGTTTACATAAGTACCCTCAGCGTATTGAACCAAGGTCGCTTTTACGATAGTATCATACAGTTGAGGGTTGAGATAGTATTCATAAAGTACTGAACAGTATGCCCTCGAAGGTTTTATTCATGACTTGCCAAAGAGTTACAGAAGGTAGTGTCTGCCTCTCACTGACTTTAGTCCTCATTATTTGCGCTGCCGTCCGTATTTAGCAGGAGTCTACTTGGAAAATGGTTATCAAAAAATAGCCTACAAAGAGATATATGGGAAATAATCACTGGAAATGGCGAGGATTTAATCTTATTTGAGTGTCGTGTTTCCTGAATAACAACATGTTTCCTAAATAACAAACCTCATGTTTGAATTATGTATGTGGCATGTCACCTATATAAGCGCTTCGTTTGGAATGAAACTTCAGCATCTCCACACCGCACAGAGCCAGACAAAGACTCAGAGACTGCAAAGGAAAAAGTAATAAACTACTCCTTGCCCTTCATACCATTAGTTACTAAACTGTAATTTATAGTAACGACTCATTCCACACGACAACGTACTGGGTTTCACTGTGAAAGACTTAAATTTAAAAGTGCAATAACGTTATGTAGAGCCTATAGCTACTAACCTGAACTAGACTAGAAAAGGCACACGATAATTTATCATCTTAAGGTGAGTTTTACTAGACTCGAGGCAATAAAAACACACGACACTTGCCCCTCTAATCCAGACTTCCATAATGAAATCTTCCATGTTTTGGCATAATGCAGAGAGGTAGAACCACGTCTTTACGTAGTTGCTAGACCTAGTAACAATACTAATAGTAGCCAGTTTCTGGTCAAGGCCTCAGGTTACAGACTTCCATCTTTTACATCGTAGACGATCCCAATTGTCGTTAATCAAGTAACTACCATGTGGCAGACTCCATCCCTCAGCCATGCCAGGCTCCGTATGCAGTAACGAAGAGTATGATTGGGCAGTGGTACGGTCAGCTTCGCTTTGTCGTAACTCCTCGGAAACACGGAAAAGGTTTCGATGATAGAAAGCTAGGAACGTTTTAGTTAGCCAGTGTGAGGAAATTATACTATAGCATTTTGTTATGTGGAGATGTTGGGCCCAAGCGGGACTTTCAATTATCCAGTGACTTTTGCAAAGTGATAATGTAGCATTGTGTTATGTGCAGAATGTTGTGACTAAGTGAAACTTACGATTATCTGGATTGAGATTAAGGGGAGTTAGCCATACGAACTTTTTTTTAGGTCTAACGCTCACTGCATGGGCGTTAAATGTGAACCTCATAACAAAAACAAAAAAAAACCCAACGCACTGACAGCGACATTCACGTTGCATAATAATGTCGTTGGCAGGCAAGCTGGCCGCGCCCAAAATAAGATTTAAATCAAAAACAAAAGAACTAATGACACGCGCTGGGGAATTCAGCATTGTCACAGCGTTCAGGTCAGACTGTTGTTGATTTTGTCGGGGCTTCTGCAGATGTAATTAAAAACAAACAGGCAAACAACGACTCCGAATGGCCGCGCGTCAAAGACAACGTGGCCGCGTTTTGAAATCGCCCATTGTGAGATTGAATGTTTGGATTGCTACAGTTGTTGGGCTGCTTTGGATTGCTTCATGAACAGCTGTTCTGTGATCATTAAAAAAAAGAGACATTAATTAAGAGATAAGAGTTTCAACACTGCCCAAAGATTTGTAACACGTAACTCAGGTATTGTGATTATAAATGCCATTGCCTATACAACATTTCCACCTGTTCTGGGACACACCCTCAGGTTCGGACTTCACCGCATTATCTAATGAATTTTTCACCATCACAAAAGGATATGACGTATACCGTATAGTATAGAGTCTAGGCTACTAAGAGTGAACGGCGCATTTTCAGGCTGAAATCGTATTTCTTCAGGCTATTTTGCACTGACAGGATGAAAATCCGTTGAGGTCAATTGGCGAAAGATGTACAGTTGATGATACTTTATTGTCAGTGCAAGAAAAGAGGCAAGGAAGATACGATAATAATTATTTAAATGGCACACGAGAGACGGATTTTTTTTTGGTATTGTTTATTGTTCCTTTTTGTCCGGGTTGCGTGCCTGTACATTGTTACGCTACGTTACGCCCCTTTGATAGATTGAGTGTTAGATGCTCGTAGGCTGGGCCAATATCATATTTTAAGTATCGATAAATACTGAGTACTTTTTCTGGATATCGATAACGATGCCAACAATGTTAGAAACATTACCTCAGCCGAGTATGTACATGCCTTTTTGAGAAAACGGAGACTTCTTAAGCGGAAAAGAAAATAACATGAGACACTCATAAAAAAACAACAACTAAAGAGCAAAAAAAAATGTGAGACCTTAACTGAGCAGTAAGAAAGAACTCGTTATTGTACAAAAGGTACTCGCCGATATCAGTGCCTTAAAAAGGACCCAGTATCGATACATGAACAACACTATTGCGATTGTCCCCCTCGGCCTTCCATACATCAGCTGAGTTATCCTTCCTTGGAATTTGTGTTGGCATCACAATTAAATAAAAGTGTTATTTCTCTAGTGCACCTTTTTTTTTTTCTTGAAACGCATGATTTAAAGCTCAGATGACTGGTCCGTCTGTTCTTATCTGCACCTGACGGCGAAAGCGGTCGTTAAGTTTCTTGAGTAATTGCTCCTTGACACAGGATGAAATAAGGCTTGATGCTAACAAGTAATCTCATATGTGTTGTGGCGCTAGTATCTTGAGTAATTGCTCCTTGACACAATATGAAATGAGGCTTGATGCAAACACGTAATCACATAATATGATGATTTGTGGCGCTAGTTTCTTGAGTAATTGCTCCTAGACACAAGATGAAATGAGACCTGATGCTAACACGTAATCACATATGGTGTGTTGTGGCTCTGTATGCACACGAATGCCCATCAGATGTGATTTGGGCTGTGAAGATGTGATACCGGATCCCATTTTCGTCTATGGCTTATCAGTTGGTGAGAGTACAGTGGGCTTCTTTCGTGATGACCAGGTCTGGGACAGACGTGTGCGTGGAGGAAAATTTATCTTGGCTGTTGAGAGGAAGAGAAAGAATCAGGTGGCGTGTTACTGTTTTATTCTGCTTCTGATTGAAAATCTCAGATCACTTGTATTTGTGTTTTTAACGGGTTTTGATAGCCGAGTGGATTATACCATGTGAGGCAGTGGTTACTGGACCCTGGTGAAGTTACCGTAGGAATAGGATCTTGCGGACGCGAATTCTAGCTAAGGGACTAGTTCTTAGTTTTGAAGTTTTGGTGTTTTTAAGTTCGTAAATAAAAGATTGATATAGGAATCAGAATTGTTGTTGTTGTTGGTAATGGTGGTGGTGGTAGGGGAGATCCGAAGTCGTAAAGTGACTTTGTATGTCAACTTTTGCGGAAGAGAAACTTCATATTTCATATTTTTGTGCACATTCATATTGGATAATCCCTCTCAGGCCACGAAAAGGCCAAGAAACTAAACGGAAGTCAAGTATATATTTGCAGAGATACATTAGACTATGTAAAGAATCAATTTTTTCTCCCCCGCCCCCCCCCCNNTTCCAAAAAAAAAAAAACCACCACCACCACATCTTCGACACAGGAGACTTTTACTACAGTAAAATAATTTTCGACATCACCCATTTGGTGCGACTCTACATCAGCTCAAGAGCGGGTCCATCCTAAGCTAGCCTATGTGTTAAGTTGCATGTAACTGAAATATTGTTGCTATTGACGTTGTGTATGTTGTCCCGTCTTTGGAAAACCCGTTAGAAGGTGGAAAGATGGATTGGCCAAGAACATAGTTGTGCGTTTTCTTGACAGGTGTGCACCTGGTACACGCAATCCTGTCTGCCCTTTCTCTTCACCCTCGTATCCGTGACGTCAAAAGACAAAACTTTTCGAACATGTAGTCGTCGTGCTTTACCTTCCATATAATCTGACATGATTTGTAACGAAGTATGTAAAAAACACCTGACGTGAAGTCGTAAGAAACAAAAACAGATGAGTCAGGCTTCGTTTTGGGAAATTTTTTCGCTGTTTATTCATTTACAACGTCATACAACGCAGCGTCATTTCGAAATTCCGGTTGCTGACATCCTGTATCTATAGTCCAGACCAGTATTTCCTAGTAAAGTATAAACGCTCCAGCCTGAACAATGTGTTTGTTTTACCAGCACTTTCTCTGAAGTAGTTTCCGGAAGGAATGTTTGTTCCGCTGCGCTTCGTTCGGCAGTGATCTGCCCGCCAGCACTTATTTAATTGTTCCCTGTGGTGGAAAATGATATAATTTTTCCCCCCTCATTTCGGGGTCACAGCCGATGAACAAAGGATGGTTTAGTCTCTATGACACAAAGGCTGACGATCTAGATCTAGGTGATGTTGTAGATACTGGTACGCTGTATTCGTGGATCATGTTACCTTAGGCACCCGTTCTAGCGTTGAAATGGTCAGAGCTTTCTACTCTAGTGTTAGATGAAAAGAGTGGAGGAGCGATAGTTTTGTCGCTTAACCTTTGGCCGGATTTGTGAGGCGTGATTTCTCTTTTCAGCGTAGTTGGATTTGGGACCTTGTCAGTGAATGCCACTGTGTCGGGCGTTGATTTCGTGATGCATGGGTGGCGAAAGGGGTACCTTTTGTTCACTTGTAAACGTGTTTAATGACGGGTTACTGGTCTGGTAGTTGGTGTGGCCTGACAGTCATTCGATAAAACTAATAAAAGTCTCCGAAGGCAACTTTATGGCAGGCGGTAATGAAAAGAGTTGGAGCTTGCATACTTCTGTTCCAGTCACCCGTTTTACCCTCCTGACACATATATAATATGACTGGTTGAATCGTATGTGCATGAAAAGGTATGTAATCACTAACGCGCCAATCTCTGTTGCTCTTAAGGCTTTTGTAGTGCACTGTTCGGTTGTTCAAGAAGATGTGCATGGTTGTTACAGCTTCTTCAGTTGGGTGACTGGAAGAACTTTTGACCTACCTTACGGAGGAGTCACGTGTTTCCTGAATGGTTCAGTGCTTATTTCGGATAAGAATGTGCCTTGTGGTTATGGATGTCCTTAGAATTCCTGTCTAGTCTACGATCTAATATAATATAATATTGGTCTGTTGTGGAACTGTGCAGTTTGTTGACACTATCCAGCTGCAAGCTTTTGGCGGGTTGACTCGGAAATATGGGAGATTTGCTTGGTCTGTGCGGCCAAATGGGTGAGGAATGTCGCTCTTTGTTGGCCAGAAGATTTTAGCGGGAGATGCTTTGCATTTTATTATCTGTTCTATTGTGTGCTCGCATGGTTTAACGTCAGGAGATGTAAGTTTTGCACTGGCTTTTGTTATTGACGGTAAGTTTATGTGGATCCTGCGGCGTGGAAGAGCAAATTTGGTTTGTGGGACAGAATCGTGCCATTGCTACGCGTTTGGGGCAGGTGTGTGCAGAGCTGCACAGTGTTAACACTTTCTTACATTTCTATAAGCCAGCGTAATTTCATCGTTATTTCTTTCCTAGTCAGTGTGGGTCGGTTGAGAGAGGGTATGACCTGGTCTCTGTCACTGTCTAGACGGGTTGGCGTTCATGTTCGGGTTGGATACACACGATTGTGGGGTACACAAAGAATTTTGCTGAGGATCTTGCAAAACTGGCGGAATAACACGGTGTTCTGCACCATGTCTTTCATACAGCAGAGCTGTCTGGTTAACGTTAAATCTTTTCCCTCTTTCAACTTCGAGAGTTTTGGCTGGTTGATCAAAAGATAATATACACTGTTTTTTTTCTTTGAACTTCTTGACCTGATGGGTATGTTGCCGGGATGTATCATAGGTGAGAGTTTGGTCTCGTTTCTTTTTCTTTGAGAATGGCAACTTAGGTGAAAATATCATTTTCGTTTGGTGATTTCGTCTTTCTTATGTTGCCACAGTGGTTAGGGGATAAGGACGGAGTGTTAACATGATTAGTAGACCTATCTCGATACTTAAGACTGTTTCGTTGTCGTTGCGCCTGTGGGATTATTCTTCTTAAGGTTCGCCTCCCGGCAGCCTGCCAGCCGTGTGTTGTGTTGTTCACGGACTGTTCACAATGATTCCTAGCGACAGCTGAGAACCATGTCAATGTGATTCTTCTAAGGTACTAAACCCTATGTCAGCTTTAGCTATAAGTATAACATTGCCTGTTGTTACCGCAGATATTTGCATAGCTAATTCTTGACCCAAATACCAGTCAGTTTAGTAGCGAGTGCGGTACTACTGTCAGTACTGTCTGATTACAGCCCCTGCCATCGGGATCTAGCACCAGTTTTTATTTTACCGGCACGGTTAAAATTAGGAATATTACTGACGTAGTGAAAATCATTGGAAACTTGACAAGGATGTTGTTTGAAGACCCCCCCCCCCCNAACCCTTCCAAAAAAAAAACAAACCAAAAGGGTTAATATGGGAAGAAGATGAGTGGAAAGAGGAAAAAGAGATACAGTTGAACCTCGATATTAACTATGCCCTTGGCGAGTTATAAGAGATACACATTACTGATGTATACTTAATATCGAGGTCTACCTGAATAATGAAGTGCGTGCATGCGAAATTTATGCGTCGTCAGAGGGTATGCTTATTGAGGTTTTACTGTACTGTTAAAACGTCCTGTTCCGGCTACTGATTCAACTTACTTCCTTTATCTCATGAGCTAAAGCTAAAGAATTGTAAAGGGGTGGAGGGGCACTCCGTCGGTGCGGTCTGAAGACTGAGGACAAAGGCGTAAAGGTGACCTAGTTGTGACAGTGACATGACATAAGATGACCCTGGCTTGCTCCTGTGAGTAGTACACAATGGGCGTGTACGCGATTTGCGATCTGTTCTTGTTCGCTTCCCTTCGCGCGCGCGCGCAGTATTACTATTATTCTATGGTGTGTGGCTCATGAATACAGCGCGTCGACAGCAGGCAGTGTAAGTCAAGCTGGCTTATGGCTGCGTGTCCTCAGAGAGCGGAGAGACGTGGTGGACAAATTGGGCAGATCACGCCTCTGACTCTTTGTCCTCTTATTACCGCCCTTTGTATCGGTAGATGACGTTATCGATTTGCCCGCGGCGGCGTGTGCGCGTGCTGTATCGATCCTCCAGAGTACTCACCTCACCCACTTTTCCTTCCTTTGTCATGATGACGGTGATGCTGCTGCCGCTAGATGCTGCTTGTCCACAGAAAAAAAAGGGAAGCATGAGGAGGGGATCTCTCACGCACCGCACCGACTAGATTAACACCATTACCATTATAAATACATTTCCGACATGCCTCCCTCTTTCTCCTCCTAGTGGCCTCTGCAAGTTCTCTCGGTGGCTTTGTTGTTTCATCTCTTTGTGCGCTGACAGACAGTGTGAGGACTTGGGATAAACAGTGTGTCTTGTCTTTGTCACCTGAAGCATTACATACAGTTTTAGTAAACAACCGATACTATGTGTGACCGCTTTTCAGTTTAGCTGTGGTGACTTTTTGTGTATTTTTTTATACTTTGAAGTTATTTTGTCTGTTTGTTTTAACTTCTTACACAGCTGTCCCAAAACTGTATCAGCTATTTTCTCAGACCTAGAATCAAGCGTATATTTTTTTTTGGTAATGAACACATGGTTTAAATTGTTTTTTCATACTTTGAAGTTATTTGTTTGTTTGTTTCAAGGTCTTACACAGCTCTCCCAAAACTGTATCAGTTATTTTCTTAGACCGGTTTTTTTGTTGTTGTTGTTGTTGTTTGAACACATGGTTTAGATTTATTTTTCATAGGCTCGAAAATGTGTTTTGTTTTTTTTTTTTGCTTTGGCTAGTTCTCGACCTCCAGAGAAATAGGGTTATGTTATAGGTTGTGTGTAAGACTTAAGAAATATGTTTCTGTTTGTGCAGTCGGACGACATAGCAACTGGAACTTCTTAAGGGAGACTGAAGTTGAACTTTAAATATGTAGGAAAACAGCAGAAAGCCTAGTTCAGTCTACACAGTGCCTTACTTTGTACTGCAATTTGAGGCTCCGTTTTTTTTGGGGTTTTTTGTATGTGAAGGAAAAATATGTCTCAGATTATTTTCTTCATGTCGAACGGATGTTGCTTGCCCGGTCGTGTGATGTTGTAATGTCATCTTATTGCAAAGGAAATTGGATAACTTGTTTAAGATAAAATTTCCTTTTCCTTGCAAATATATCGCCTGATTATGAATTATTAATGTCTACTGAGTGGGCAGCCTCTTTCTTTGAGGTCGCATATAACGTAGCAAGTCTTGGGTAATGTATAAGAAACCGTTTGATTTGAACAATATTCGCAGTTACGACAGCACTGTACCGTCTATGTGAAAATGATATTATTTAGTGTAGAATTGGTTTCATGGCGTGGATTTCAGCTATTCCAGATGACAGCATTGTACCTGATGGCTTATGTAAAATTATTTTATTTACATATAGAAGTGGATTTTATTTTTCTTTGTGTGTTTCTTCTACTTTAGAATATTACAGTCCCTGATTGCGTAACATGTAAAAATATTTTATTCGGTGTAGAAATGGATTTTATTTTTTTTCTCTGCTTGGATTTAATGAACTCTTGGACACAATTGTACCATATCTCTTATGTGAAAAAATGATTTATTTGATGTAGAAATGGATTTTAGTTTTCTCTGCGTGGGGTTTAGATTAATCTAATCGAGGCCAGTTCTGTAATGAGACCAGCAGTGCGACAGCTGTAGTGAAATGTATACACAGCGTAGGTGTTTATTATTGCTTCGGCTTTGTCTCCAAACCATCATTCAATGTGCGGATGGATATCCCTCCCCAGAACGATAGTAAAGCAGGGGAAGTTAAAGGGAGTCGTGTAGATGTATGGAAGTGGATGCAGTGAAAGCGACGGGAAACAAAGAGATAATGTATGCCAGTATTACTAGCCTCAGCTACTCGAGTGTTTTATTTTGTTTTTTGGCCATAAATGTTTCAGGGCCAAAAATGATCATGTTGTGATGATTATGACAAGAAAAGCCGAATGGAAAATGAAATTATATTTTAGTTAAGACAAACTGATTTAGAAAGGCATGCAAAATTCAGTAGTGATACGTCCACAAGGAATTGAGTTATTGAAAACAAAATATGTCAGAACCATAGATTTACTTTTAAAATTCTGTATTTATTACTTTTTTTATCGGAACATTTCGCGATGATCATGATAGGCAGTTCCAACGAATATATTGTACTGTTGTTATTACCCATATATTTATTGCTAGGCGGCTATGAGAAATGATCTTAGTCGATAAAGACTGAATGGATTTTAAAGACACGTCATATCTACATACTGCAAAATTTTCGACCCAATTTGGCAGTTATAATCATCGCTTGCGCCAAAGAATTAAGATACATCGTTATTTATATATATGGATAGATTTGTTTGCTTCCGTTTAATATAAAAGAAAGCCATTTATCATAGTAGTGTGTTGCTAATTTTTATGTATGCAGAAGATGTTCATGACCCTTTTCACTTTTCTTTCTGTGCAGGTCTAAATGCGGCAACAGATATAGTCAAGCTAGTTTCGATGCATAGCTGAGAAGCAGACATGGATGAATTGATCCTCACAGAGTAAAAGAAGTTCTATGACTTAGTTTTCACGAGCACAATTGTACACATTGTTTATTGTCCTGACAATGGGCAAACTCCAGGAAGGAGGTAAGGCGGATGTGAAGAGGGAAGTCGTCAGTGCATCAGCCAACCTCGAAGTGATCAGCCAGGAGAGTTTCGTCAAAAGATTGGAAGGGATGAGCTCTGCCTGTCTCAACTGCCAGAAGGAACGTACCCGCAGCCAACGCAACAAGCCCGGCCGGAAAGGCAAGGCTGGACGCAGGAAGCAGCATACAAAATCCAACACGCCCATAGTGATTCACCTGAAGGACACTTTGCGTTCTGTGGGCAAATACAGGCAGTCGAGTCTCGACGGAGACTCTGACGTGTCCACAAGGTCCACGGACGAGGAGCAGTACACCAGTAGTGGCAGTAGCAGCAGTGGACGTAGCAGCGGCCTTTACCGTAGCTCAGCTGGCAGCAGAGGCGCAGGCTCTGACTTTCAGTTTCCCTCCATTTACGGAGATGTTGCCTCTATTCCAGAGTTCGTGCCGCAGTACAGCAGTCACCATTTTCACCAGGCATGGCCTCAGACCTTGTATCATCATGTGTCGCAGTCATCCCCGAGTATATTCTCACACCTCTCGACCACTCACAAGTCGCCATATTTCAAATTCTCCACCGTGCAGAAAGCCAAAGAAAAATCCAGGAAGAATCTGACGGCACTTATATCTGTCATTGAGAAAGCTCACATGAAGGAGCCCAAAGACATTGAGCCTAACCTCAGCACGAACTCGACAGATGCCAAGCTGTGCAGTGTCCTAAACAACCTGTCACTGTCCACACAGAACGACGCTGATGTGAAGAGGAAAAACATGGCAGAGTGTGAGAATGTGGAACTCATCTGTAACGATTTGTCCACAAGTGCAGAAAAACTACTCGAAAGCACCGACGAATCGGACACGAGTGACAAAGCCTCTGTCGTGTCTAGCTCAGACATACTGTCTGACGATGCTGCTGATCTCCCTGTGCTAGACGAGGTCAGGAATCACGAATTCACATCTGACGAACTCGAGCAGTTGGCGGAGTATACCACAGGCGTGCCTCTCATTCGCTACGACTGCCCACCATCTCAGTGCCCGGAGTGTATCAATGCCTTGTACACGTACCAGTATTTTCAATACGAAGGTTGTAACATGTACACGGCGCCCAGACCCTCCTCCCACTACCATAATCCTCAGCATTACAACCATTCTCATGCCCAGCAGCAGCTACAGCGGCCGTCGACGCGCCCTGAACCGCGCCCGAAGGCAGCAGCCTCCCCGAGGGTCTCAACATCCTCAGACTCGGACGCTTCTTCTGATGTAGAAGACAGCTCCACAACGAGCAGCTCGTCGTCGTTAAGCTCCTCATCTTCAGCCTCCTTAACAAACAAAGCCACAGCCTCCATCAAAGCTCCACTGGGCAGCAGCAATAGCAGCAGCTCTCCTTCACATCCACCGGCTCACTCACTCAAGAAATCCAGAAATCCACGATCGAACAACACCAAAAACAACTCCAGTAAAGACAAAGAAATCCGGGAGCGCCAGTCTGTGAAGCGGGCCACAGCCAGTTGGAAAGGAGCCCGTCAGCTTTGGGACATTGACGTGTCGCAGGCGTCTAGACGGGCCCTGATGCATGGCTCCAACTTCACGGACAGCGTGTACATGGATCTCACAGGGCTGGACGTGGCCATTTCTGTCATCTACCACACGGACAGCCCGGCAGCTGCCAACCCTACCTGGCCTTACCCCGTCCACTCTCTTTATCAGGCCATGTACTCACCTACCCTCACCACCCCAAGCACTGGCTTCACTTATCCCTTCAGATTCAACAACACATTGATTAACCCCCAGAAGCCGGACATGGCACCCATGCATGAGCTGAAGAAATGTAAGTCTCAATAAATTCCTATTAATTATTCTGGTATTTTTCTTTTTCACAGAAAGAAGACAATGCAAATCGTCTGTGTTAACATCAAGGTCACAATTTCTCCTAAAGGGAGGTTAAACCCTCAAATTCAAATTATGACTCACTCTTTATTATGATTTTTTTGCTACTGATTTAAGAAAAACGAATAGTCTAATCAACTTAAAATATGGCACTGAGGAAACCACTTCTGTGCCTGTGTACTATCCCTAATGTTTTTTTCACAATATTTAGGTCGACACAATTAAGCCACATTTTATATTTCACTCACTTTGTCACCAAATACAAAATTGGTAGGACAAGACAATGTCATATTGACTCTATAACAGTACAGTGTGCCAAGTTTGAGAGAAAATGAATCAGCGCTTTTTGAGTTATAACTGGCAAGAAAACATTCAAGGTTTACTTCCAGATCTACACTACTTGTCATTTTTCACCCTGCCCCCAAAAAGTAAACAACATATTTTTTTTCACTGGTTCTTCATAATCTATAGTGTTAGCTCTGCAGCGTGTAGAAGAGATTGGTATAACAGAGTTTCACTGCCATTTAAAGCCTTAGACATCAACACATATGTACATTATTAAAGATTAGCTTCCAAGGAACGCCTCTCCTTCTGTGATCTTTAAGAGAAGAATTCCCGAGACGCGCATTATCAAAGTCGCAAAAACACTATGCAATCTGCCTCAGTTTACTTTATCAAAGTTCATTTTCTAGGAATGTCTGTTGTTGGTTGTTGTTTTTTTTCCACATAACCCCGGGTCATTAGATTACAACATTTTTTTAAAGCAAGCGTTGGGTCATTTTAACCCCTCAGAAATCTGCCTGCTTGATGGACTGAGTTGGCAAATTGCCTACTAAAGTTTCAAGTTTCATTACGCTACTTCACTGAAGCAACCCTTTCAAACCTTCCGCAGAAATGAAGGTGAACCTGTGTCAGATAGACGGTTAGATCGTTCATAGTGTTCACATGTGGTACATCACTAGATGATTTTAGGAAGGATTTTGATATGGTTACCAGATCCAAGATTTTTATAAATCTGAGAGTTGGTATTCAGTTATCCTTTTTGTATCGTGAGCATGGTATCATTATTACATATATTTTGAACGTGTGTGAGAAGAGCGGAGAGATTGACAATAGCGGCTGTTGCGCCCTTCCTCAGAGTGATAACTCCTCCAAGTAGCTGTCTGTTTCTTTCTTTCTCTATTGCCGTAGACATTTCTTTACCACAGTTTGAGATACGTTTCTGTCTTTTCCCTCGCTCCCTGCTCTCCCACTTGTTCTATAAATTTTGTAGTAAAGCACCCTTCTCCACAAATCCTTTTTTAGATCTGACGTCAGTGATAAATGTTCATGCAGTTCAGCCAGATCTATTTAGATCCGTCACGTTGCTTGTTAGAAATGACGAGGAAAACACATGTCTGGCTGCCGGGCAAGACGTAAAAATATCGAGCCTGTTAGAGGTTTATTTCCTGGAGCTAGACACCTAATCACGCCGCGGATGCTGCTCGTTCATTTCAATTAGAAACCGATTTGGGCATTTGGCACGGGCACCGGGCGTTATGTGCATGTAATTACGTTTACATTGTCCCCGTCCATCCTTTTTGCCGTTCTCCCCTCCACTAGGAAATGCGATTGTTAGAGGACAACAGCGGCGAGACACCACAGGAGCTCGTAATATAATAATGTGATATGAAATGGACAAAAATGGTGCACCACATTTAGAGTAATGGTCTTTTTTTTTTTATTTATTTATTTTTTTAAATATGTCCTCTGTCTCTAACATAAAAGCGGATTTTATAGCCTGCAGGCGAGAAATTTCGGCGGCCGGTTTTATGTCCTTCCTTCCTCTCTCCCTTCCCTCTCTTCCATCCCTCACGTCTTCACATCCTTTTGGTAAACCTTTAACAAATTTGCAGCCTCTATTCCTGAAGATAAATGCATGACGTCATTTTTTTTTTTCAATGTCTGCTGAAAATAATGCGGCATGTTCTTTATTGCAACTTATGATTCTCTGATGCGGATAAGGCATTTTTTTTTAACCCCCTTCGAACTGAAGTGTCACGTGCAGTTAATTCTTATGTTTAAAGAAACTTGCCACTAGTATACAGGTTTACAAGAAAACATTGCCTCTACAAGGAACTAAAGTAATAATTCATGCGATAACAATTCGGTCACAAGACGCTTCGCGTTTTTTGGGGGTATTTTGCCCTAAATAGAGTTCCAGTTCTTATACAGATCATTTATTTATAGTCGGCGTGCGCATAAGGACATTTCTAGGTGCTACGATCATATAATTCAGATCTGATTTCTAGTTTATGACGTGGAATATGACCGTAACACCGAGATATGTCGTGATTATGTGCATGCCTACCACTACCATAACGGTCCGTTAGCGATCCAAACTTAAACTGAAAGCTCTCTGTTATTCTTCAATGAGGCATGCGCTGGGGCGTGGTCTGTGTGGTACTGTTTATCAGATACTGAGTAACGGATTGATATTTTCAACAAAGAACTGCTGACGCACACAACCAAACAGGGGTCGAGGAGAGAGAATATATTTTTGAGTACTTCATAAATGTTATAGAAATATCACTGAGGAAAACTTAGGATCTGTCTGTGTCTTTTTTTTCCCAGCTTTGCTTGATGAAAGAGGAAGTCAGAAATATCTATCGATTCCGTTTAAGTGGTGAACGTTTGAACTCAGCATTACAGTTTTCAGACAAAAGAACAGTGTAATTTCAGTTTATTGTAACTGAATAAAACTAACTCCTTTAAATCGCACGGTCTTTGATGTTCCGGGTTATTGCCGATTAAATGATGGAGCTGACTAAACAACGTACCTATTTTTTTTTTTTTTAATCTGATTGTGTGTGGAAGGGCACAGCTCAGCGACGTACGTCAAATGACCGAAGTCTGATGTTATAAGTATAGCTATGTAAATACGAAAACTCGATGGGCATTTTAAAAAATATCACGGGGACCCTCACGGCATCGGCCCGCCAGGCCTGCCAGGAAATACATACAGTGGAATCTCGATATTACGTAGTTACTAAATACGTAAACCTTGTTATTAAGAGTTAATTTCACATGGGCGGATTTCTTAAGTTATGTAATTTCAGTATTCGAGTGGGCATTGGTATTAAGTTCATCTCAGAAATGAGTATACAATTTTCTCTTCACCCACGGCTTATTGTATGTCGAGGTTCTTCTGTAAGCACATGTATAATTGTCGTGTTTTACTTCAAACACCGTCTCAGCTGAAACATACAGGCATTGGTGGCTTTGACGCTAACGACCTAGGAAAGAAGAGACTGATCGAAATTTAATTGATATGACATTTCTGCAGTATCTTTAGATAATAAGCACCCAAAATTGTGCCCATGTGCGTAAGCAGCGCACAACTACTGTGGGACACTGCTACTATTTTTAGAATTTAATTTTGTTTCTTAAAACGTAATTTATACATATCAGTGACTAATTTCTCGTGTTTGAAGCGTTAAGCCTCGCATCAGAAATCGACTGTAATTTCATAAAATATCCTGTCAGAATAGGTCGATTCTATAATTGATGTAGTCTTCCCTCTTCTCCCCACCCCCTTCACCCCACACACACACCGTTTGTTGGGTTTTTTTTTTTACCTCGATAGCTCCTACCCCACTTCTCCCCTTACACCTCCCAAATTTTAAAGGCTGAACCGATATCACATTGTGTGGCAAATTGCATACTACGGAGGGTTTACAGTGAATGAGCAGGCGCTGCTTAATGGCTGTTTCTTTTTTTTTTTTTCATTTTGATTTATGCACATATGTAGAAAAATCGTTTAGAAAGCATATATATGTGGCTAATGTACGGCTTTGGCAAAAAAGATCAAAAAGGGCAAGTGCTGCATGACTAAATAGGAGACGGTATTGACTTTTAAGCTGCAGTAATATTATAAAGCTAGATAGTCCCATGGACATGGTATAGATACTTAACTGAAACAGTTTTGTTGTTGTTGTTGTTGTTGTTGTTGTGAAGGTGGGGGGAGTACAGTAAGGGCAGGAAATTAAAATGAATTAGTGTTATGTGATTATACAGAATGTGAGAAAATGAACTTTCTGTTGTTGCTGTTGTTGTTGTTGTTTCGGAATTTGTCGAATCGGGTAGGGATCTTGTCCCTTAACCCCGAAAAAATAACGTCCTCACATCCCCTTGTTAGCCCCTCCCTCCCTTTCTCTCTTTCCAAAACTGAAATACTCTTTTTATCTTGATCCACTCTAGTGAACATGTGGGCTGTAATTTGCATATATGGCCTTTATTATATATTATTAGCATTTTTATTTCTTATAGGATATGTTGTCGTTCAGTATTGGTCCTTCGAACTTGGTCCAACTCCCCGTTCATTCATCCATCCATCCATTTGTAGTTTAAGTATGTTTTATGATTCTTCACGACAAACTGTCCCTCCGTCTCATCTTTCTTTTCTCACTTCTGTTTCATAAACATGTTATACTGTAATATGTTATGCATTCATGGCGCTTAACTGAATTTAAAATGCCGCATATCTCATCATCATCTTGATGTGAGACATGTTTTCCTCATCTCCCTGCCAAACGTTCTCCTGTCTAATTAGTAGCTGTTAATGTTGGGGGCCGCAGTGTCAGCCATTAAGTAAACACCGGGGTGTTTCCCCACTTATAAGCTAGTTGACTCACTCAGTGCTACGATCGACTTTGCGACATAAGCCGATTCCATGCGTCAGCTTGATGCGGGCAATACAGCTTCATCAGTGTATGTTGAAGAGCTACTTACTGAGAAAATCTCCTGGTCCTGCTCTGCCTGCCCATTAGGCAATTAGCAGATGGAGAATTATTATGACCTTCGTGTCATCTGCTCCCATTGCAAAGGTTTGAAAAGATCAGATTGTTAGCTCGGTTGATAAACAAAATGAACCAAAGAGGTTTTAGTGAAAGAGGGTTGGGAAAGATGGGAGGGGCAGGGCGAATTGCTTCTTACTTTCTTAGTCTTAGTGCTAATGAGAATATGCGCTGTTTTGAACGGCTTTTGAAAGCATTCATTGTTTCACAGCTTGCTCCCTTCCGCATTTTCAGAGGAAATGGACTAAACTTCCCTAGGGTTTCGTAGCACTTTGTGAAGCAGCTCTCTTAGATCCAGAAATACAGCCCCGGTAATGCTGGCTGTCTTCGGCAAAAATTGCTCTTGAGATGATTGAGATAATCAGAAGTATATGTTCTGAGGTTGTTTCCGCTGCGTTTCAGGGTCTGAGAAAGCACTTCCGTATGGTGCTGCGAAATTCGCGGATGTAAGGTTAATCCATATCTTCTGGAAAAGCGGACTTCATGCATGAAACATATTCTTAGTTTTGCGTCATACATGTCCATGTCAGTTATATGAAATATTCCAACCCATTATATCAGGAAATTGTGAAGGGAGAAATTATCAGGAATGGGAGGACTGACGCATCGTCATACTGTCAATAATTTCGGTTTTTATATTTATTTTAATTTGTTCTTAACCACAGTCACCATGTCGTTTAACCTGACCTATCAGAAAGATGTAAGTTCTCATTCAAACCAATGTATTTTTAACCAAATATTTCAATAAAGAAAACCTGAACACAATTCTCAGGTAGGAAATACGTTAAAAGTTAGGAATAACACAAACAGGCACATTAACATCATCCTATACTTGTATCCAGTTATGCACTTGGTTGTTCAGCGCTCTGAGGTCATGTGTGGAGGGGGAGATGCCTGTGATATGACCAAACTTTATTTCAGATGAAAATTAGACTCTCAATTCAAACCACGCCTGTGACTGGAAAACGCTATGCCTGAGTCGTTTGCAGAAGGACCATCGTTCACGGCGCGGTGGCGTTCAGGTTGGAGTAACAGAAAAGAAAAAAAAAAGTGTAATATTTTTTAGTCTTAATCAGGCACTCTTTTAATGCTGTCTTTGAATGCCAGTAGGGCTTTGAAGAACATGAGTGTATTCTGTTGGTCACGCGCATCGTTGATTCCGTAGAGGTGCGTGGGTTGAGGCGAAGATCGGAAGATGCGCTCCCGGTACAGATATGTCGAGTGTGTAATGCATCAGAATGTCTTATATCGCGGTCATTAGCAAATGGCCCGTCTCGTCTTTAGAAACAGCAGTTAAAAGCGCGCTGAGTTTAATAGGGTTTCAGTAAGTTAATGCATTTGACAGGTTCCTGTGAATTTCAATACAGTAACTTCCTTTTTGCCTGTGTGTATTGTTCCATAGCATGTTTCCTATCCGTTTATACGGGCGCGTTCATTAAGGTTATGTGATGATACACGTTTTGAATTCAGTTTTAAAATGAACATCACGCTTCACAATGTCATGAACGAGTTTTGTCAGGGTGTGTCCAAAATACATGTCAGTTTCAAAAATGCAAAATGCATACTTTTACATAAGTCCAAAGTGTGGTCTGTCTTTTTTTAAATAACATGTTAGCAGTAAAGTGAAGCAGAAAACATACGTAATTTATACATTGTTGTAGCGTATGAAATCTACTGGACACTAACATTGTCAGAAATGAAACATGAACGAAGACCCATGGCACACTTAGTCATCCAGCGTCGCTGCGGGCCAAGTAAATTACCAGACGCGTTGTTGGGCCGAAAAAAAACAACCCAAAAACACAGAAGCAGCCGGATACCACTGGAAGAAAGACAAGAAAAATGTTACATGAAATTGTGAAATTGGCTTTACATTATGCAATCGTGACGTGTCAGCGCAGAGTGAGAAAAACGTCACCCACAGACACAAGGGGAGAGAATAATGACTACAACGTGCTTTGAAAGGTCAGAAATATCACCACGGAATGGTATGTCACATTTATCGGAAGGCGCGGGAGACTTCGACTTTTGGCAGACAGTGCTGTGTGTCAGACCTACAGTATTAGGAAGAAAACTAGAGCGGCGTGTACTTTAGCGAGCAGGACGCAACAGGAATAATACAACATTGAGAAATCCACACGCCTTCAGTCACCGAGAAGCTTGTACTTTTTTCTAATTATTTCGCTGGAGCGTGCTGAAGACCAGGGTCAGATGGTACTGAACAGTATAATATGAATGGATTTTGGCATCGTCGCGTTGTTACTTGTTATATTAGGCGGGTCCTGGGCGTAATGCGTCATCCTAGTTTAACCAACGAGCCGTTGGGCTGGACCGGGTAATTCCACAGGTCTATTGTCATAACGTTCTAGACGTTCTCAAAAGCGATGAGTTAAGAATCAAATCAAACACAGTTCCATGATAGGAAGTCTGAGTTTTGTTCGCATCTGCTTGCTGTGTCCGTCCCTAACATGACGCTGAATCCCGCGTGCTTCTAACCATAAAAATCTACACCTAGCACGGCATTTCATTATAACTTTTTTTCCAACAGAGTTCATACACAACGGAGAAACGGACATTTTTTAGAACTGAAATTATATTTCTCTCGGCTTTGTTGCCTCACGTTTCACACGAGGTACCCCATCCCTTCCTTGGCCTATAATAATAACGTGCCCATGATCCTCTCCTGTCTTTTGTTAACAAGTGTCCATCCCTAACCCTATAAATTGTGGGCGTCCACTTCAAGCTTCTGTCCCTTCATCCTCCGCCCCTCCTTCCTTTTCACTCCTTTTTTTCTTCTCTTTTCATACCTGCTGTCACTTCCTTTTTCTCTTTTAAGACTTGGTGACCCTCCCTTTGCCTCTTTTCATGCTTGCTGACCCTCACTTCACACTTGAAAAAACATCTAAATACCACCTTTATGATAAGGAAAACAAAGTCTGACCTTTCTGTTTTCACCAGGAGAAGCATCTCTGCTTTTAAGGATAGGATTAGATAATACATTGACCTGCCTTTGTTGGTACTGGACAAAACATTTGAACCTCACAACCTCTGACCCATGTATTCAAAAACCTAGCTTACTCGTCGTAAAATTGTAAAAATGCAATATTAAACACGCTTGTGGTGTGTACAAAACTTTTACTTATCAGTGAGGTATACTTAATATCGAGCTCCACCCCAATAATAAAATGATAGAATAATGATGAATTCGTGCTTGTGAAATTAGCGCATAATAACAAAGTATTCTTATTAAATGTAGGTTTTCTGAAAGGAACAGAACTGTCCTCAACCAGGTGTCAACTGGCACAGTTAGCTTGTTTTCCTTGAGGAGGCTTTTGGCATAGGGATCGGAGCACCTATGGACAAATAACAGAGTCTTATTAAATGAGTACGCTTACTTAGTATCGACTAGGTTCCACTGTACGTTGATCCCGGGTCTCTTTAATTTGCCCTGTCACGAACTCGACTACCGCACAAACTCAGACGTATCGACTCGTAGCAACACAGGTATCGGGAGAAAAACAAGATGGAAATTGAGGCCACGGCCATGTAGTTCAGTGTCCTGTTTGTCGTGTCAGCCATTTTTATTAGGAACAAAACTCCATGGTATTTATGACTTAACGTTAAAATAATAATAAAGCACTCTAGATCCCACATAAGCAGTCGATAAAAAAAAAGAATGCTAGACTACAAAAAAAAAAAATATATTATTCGGAGAAAATTAGTTGGGCATGGTAAACAACAAAGGTAATTTTGTTAAGGAAAAGCAAACTCAACATCGTGTGATAATAGCGGTCAAAAAACTATAAACCATAACGAACTTCACGGCGTTATCCAAAAGATGCGGGCTCTTACAAACAAAACAAAAAAAAAAGTAATAAAAGTTATCAGTAGCGTATCTTCGACGGAACTGGAAACAATACCAATATGCAAGACAACATGGTTGCTTTTTTTTTTTTAAACGAAACTCTATGAGACCAGACATCCTGACCGGACGACCTGACACTAGGTGATGAGTGTGCTCTAGAAAGGGCAGACAACCTGCAGTGCTTGGTTCGTAACTGTAAATTGTTGTCCCCAGTCTCCAGGCTGAACAAAAATTGCCGTTTCCGTCACGCGGGCGCGAAAACAAAAAAAAACCTGAAACTGTTTCTGTGTTCAGGATTAGTCTAGGACGGAGCGTTCCCGCTCGTTGTTGTTGTGTCATTGATATTATTGCTGGAGATGCTGCTGATGCAACTGCTGCTGATGATAATGATGATTATTATGATTCACTTTTCTGATTGAGGGAGAGGCGAGCATCACCCCGAACTCGAACTCCTACCCCCTCCCCCCCCCCCCCCCCCCCCCCCCNAAAAAAAGCAAAAACTTTTAATAATATCACACCTTTAACTTGATTGTGCAATGGGAGGCTGTTAGTTTTTGAACTGACATAACCAGCTAATGATAAAATGCCTTTCTTCTTTTCATCATTATGTCTTCCACTCTTTCGTCATCTTTGAAGATTATTAGCTTTGTCTAGAAGTAGCGGTGAATTTATCAAAGCGCCTCGCAGAACTTTGTCTGATCTGTTCGTTAATGAGAAGGAACTTGCTAGAACCCGGGGACACAATGACGGTTAGCCGCACTTTATTCTCTACGAGCGTCATCGCCCACACGGACACTGCTGTTTCTGTGCGTCTTCTGGCGTCACCGGAGCACTGTGGTGTAGATAATCACGATGTTAGATGTGTCGTTGATGAAAAAGTTTTTGTTAGGGGCCAATCTGGACTTCTTAAGATCGCAAATAACTCGAAGGGAGGGAGTCTTCTTTTACGTCTAGTGTCTGATTCTTGCACTCTTTGTTTTGTGTCTTTCCCCTGCGGACATCTTAGACTTTATTAAAAGGCGTGAAGAACAAAATTATGTTGTTGTACGGGTGAAACTTCTCCGGCTTTGTGATGGAAAGTCATTGCCCGTCTGTTCTCGGCCACGGGAGAGCTAGAGCCTTGCCGCTCATAATGTCGTACACTGTCATTGCGGGGGAATTTACAATAATGGTTTATATTTATGTCAGTCGACGGGAAATGGTTTGTTATTTGCTATTATGTTTCATAGTCGTTAAACCTCAATTGAGAACTCATGACTGCTAGTGGATGTGACAGAAGAAGCCACCCTATATTGCATCCCTTTCTGGTCTATGGCGTATGTAAATGTTCTTACCTTATCCTGTTAATGAATTCATCCTCTTTGTTGTTGTTGTTGTTGTTGTGGTTGATGGTGGTGGTGATCCGTTGATATGTGTAACGATAAGTGAGAAGAGGTTCGTGTGAAGTGAACAGCGGGTCTTATTGCAGCAAACTGAATTACACTTGAGCCTTCCCCGTTCAATACCTGTTCACTAGTTTAAACCATGACGTGAAACAGAGGATACATCTAGTCTATATTGTTCACAGTACTTTTCTATTTCTTGGAAGAAACCGATAATGTTGTAACCAAATGGGACAAATAATCAGTTTCTCTGATTGTCAGGTCATGTGTTTTAGTGTTTGTTTTTTTTAACTTCTGTCATCATCATCATTATCGTCATGGTCATCATCATTATTTTATTACAACTTTAAATTTTTAAAATTTGCTGTGAAAAGAATGATGATTGTTTTTCTCTTTTGACAGGATGTACGTCAGTTCATACTCATTTGTTAAACATTTTCATGATATTTTCATTAAACAGGTTCTATGGAAACGTAACTCAGATAAACAAAACAGCAACCAAATGTTGATGTAGCATGTGGTTTGGTTAATCAATGAATTGATCGCATCACTCAATATTGAACTTAAAACATGTGTGATGTCGAAACAACAACATAGGGTAATGAACATTTAACAGTGAATAATTAGGTTTGAAACTTTCTCATTAGTTTTAAGTTTTAACATCCTGTCAGATATTTAGCCCTGGTGATGGCTACCATTGTGAAATAGAGAATGAAAGTGGAACCTCGATATAAGAACCCCAATGTTTTTACCTCGTTATAAAGAATGGATTCACATGCTCGAATTCATTGTCTGTCCTTAATCTGGGCCTCGATAGTAAGTTCAAATTTGTAATAAGTATACATTTTCCACGCACGTAGGCACATACATCTACTTAATATCGAGATTTAACTGTATGTCATTCTGTTTCCCTTGACCCATTTGTCTTCGGCGATACGCGGCATAGTTATAAATAATGTTACAATGGAATTGAAGAGTTTTTCATACTTGACCATGCAGTGGCCACAGGCATCGGGGTGATGTCACTCTGTCTTGAAGCCCGGACATGTTAGCTGTCACGAATGTCATATTAGGTGGGTCATTAGCGGTAATGATATTAGCCGTAACGCCAAGTTGAGCCTCCGGTTTTCATTTAAACTCTGACGCGGGGGTGTCCGACTGATTTGTTCTGACCGCGCTCTAGGGAAACTGCGCAGTCTGAATGGGAAGGTGAGAGGAAGGACTTGGTTGAAATGAAGGCTGCTAGTGAGACAAGGCTGGAGGGACCGATGCCATTGCCCTCTAGTCTATTTTTGAATAATATGCCAGACGTCATGAGAAATTTGCACTTACCTGCAGTGTTGACTGTAGTGGTCAGTTTCAGGAACATTAATTTTATTTTTCTTGCAGAATGATGGTTCATCATAAGTTTGTTAGAACAAGAAGTGATTAAGTCAGAAACAGTTGCTCTTTGAAAATAGACGTTAAAGTTTTTGTTCGCAGTTTTTACTGAAAATTATTTTTCATCATTGTTATTTTGATTATATGTACTGTATTTCTCATCTGTAATGCAGGTTTACCATTTTGATTAGTAAAATGGCCTTCTGATTAAAACCAAGGATTACCTGAGTTTCCAGAGGGAGAAAATAAATTTCTTGACAAAGATTGATCTTACTCAGTCGCGTTTGGTCCTAAAATAACATGGCGATGGCTATAGACCAAGTGTGGCAGTAATGAGCGGCTCACTTGCTTAGATTTTAGCAGACACTGACTATATCTTTATTACGTTGAAACCTTACGTTGCTTTGAGCTGAAACTTGAAACCAAGAGTCTTAACGAACTGTGCTTCCCATCCATCGTCGCCATCTTCATATCGTCTTTGTCTGCAGTCGAGAACGTTCGTTACAGAAATGTCAGTTTGTGTCTGGACAGTTCATATTGTCAAGATATCTTGGAAAGTCTAGACCATGTACGGGCGTATGCTGGTATGACATTCCTGTCCTGTCGTTTAGTCAGATTGGGCGGCATATATAAGATAGATTTTTATGTTGTAATGTAGTGTCGCTTGTGCTTGGTTTGGTTACCGTGCAGGAATGCAGAAAGTCATGCCTGCAGTATTAGCCGTTTGTTTTAGCGGATCGTTTTATGGAATGTAGGGACACACAGACAGGCGGACGGACGGACAGACACACACACTGTCCGTCCACTGTAATTAGATTCAGACGTTCTCTTGTTTCGATTTTGACGGCTGTCACAGGAAAAAAACAAAACAAAACATTGATTAATGCCGGCACAGACGGAGGCCACTTTGAGCATCGAGTCATTGACCTTTAATAAATAATGAAATCTTGTCGCACGAATGATCCAGAAGACAGTAAGTAGATATGATGATTAAAACGATACTGGGAGGGGTTATAATGGTGTAAGTGTGTGATGGGGNTATTGTATGGTCGCGATGCCATCAGCCATTCGTCACTTTAAGTGTGAACATTTTGCCAGCTTTACTGTGTCTTTCCACATGAAGCTGGAGAGCAGAGGTAGATATTTACTGCGATGTTTCATCAGGCACACAGTGCCACATGAAGGCACTGAAGACGGCTGTAAGTCTGTTTCTCTCTTTCTCTCTATTTTTTTTCCTCTCTATGTCTCCACCCCCCCCCTCCACCCCCAATTTTCCCCCTTTACACACCACACACACACACACACATACACACACACACACACACACACACACACACACACACACACACACACACACACACACACAGAGGATGCCCGTGAGAGGAAACGAAGCAGAAAGCTATATTCGTCAAGGAGTGGCTGTTCGTATGCCTAAACACTCATGAGTAAACATTAGATCCAAGGCTGCAAAACTTCACATAGGTGACGAAATTAAATTGCAACGGTCCAGTTCATAATGAGGAGTTTATGAGGTGTTCTGAGTGAAGTTTAACATATAAAATAATGGACTCAGAACTAGCGCACCACAGTGAGGAGTACGCAATGTCTTCTGGAAATGAAGCTCAAGGTTCCCGCGAGGGGGGGGGGGGGGGGGGGGGGGGNGGGGGGGGGGGGGGGGGGGGGGGGTCCCCACTTTGTTCTGTTTTACATACGGATTGTCTGAAACGATAAGAGCATTCACGGATGACCGATATGTTTTCAGGATCCGTACGCTAGGCCTCTATTCTAAGAAGTCACCTTTGCCTGTTATATATAGTAGTGTGATGTGTGATTTTTGAACCGTAAAGTTCCCAGACTTTGCTGCACTTCTCTATCTAGTGACCAAGCTCCATTGCACAATGTACAGAGGCTTCTCTCTCTCTTCAGGATATGCAGTACAGCGGGTGTTTGCGTCCGATAGTTGTTGCCATATCCGTGTTGCGAAAAGCATTACATGCACAGAAGACTCCTAGGATCCGCTCAGTCGCAAGCCGGATAATCGCAGCTTCCCTCTTACTTGCAACATTTTCTACAAAAATGATATATTTTAATATAAAAAAATCATTGGATAATCTCACTCTTTTTAATGACAACTTTAACTTTATTTATGCACCTGAGGAGTTGCGATCAAGGAAATTTGACTGTATATTGGCAATTGATTAGCAATGAATGATGGGGCGATATCACTTTGAGATTTAATGGAAAACGTACAGCCGATTCCGTTCAATCGTGAACCGTTCAATAGCAATTTCCGCGCAATCGACCTTTTTTCTGCTACTCAGTTGACCTTTTCTCTCGATAATAGGACGCTGTAATGTTTCTTTTATCATTGTATTTGCAATACTTTTAATTATGTAATTGCAGCTTGGTCGAATAGCAATTGTTATTCTTCTTCTGTTTCAGTTCAGCAATGTCGAGTGTACAAATGTGGATTAACAGAGTCACTTGACTTAGCTTAGGGCCGTAATTTCCATAAATACTGCATCTGCCATTTCTCCTTTCC